>LSSN01006034.1:0-15013 GCA_001970855.1 Smittium culicis | reverse complement strand
CAAGTTTCCGATTATTGGTCAAAGTATAAATATTAGGCCATCATCTTATTCCTCGCATAGTTTTTGTGATTAGCTCGTTCTAATTAGCCATTACTTTTTTTTTTCATTTACTAAAATTTTTATAAATCAAAGGAAACGAGAAAAAAAAAGGCTCTCCTTGTTCATTAAATATTCTTATTAGAGCCTTGAAATTGATATAGATATTATATACAACAGTAGATGAAACAGAATAGTCAAAATTCAGCTAGCGTATACGAAAAAATATATTTAACACAGGTTTCAACGCATTACCGTTTACCAAATTCATAGTTCCAACACTATCATTAATTAAGTAAACGCATTTTGTTAATATTCTATGTATTGAAAATAATCTTCATATACAGTATCGAGTTTTGAAATCGGCTTTTCTATGTCGTAATTCCCACCTTATTTTACTACCCGATTGGCGACAAAGCAAGCTCGTTTCTATATATATACCAGCTGTAATGGGCTTGATTCTAATTGACATAATCTACCAATCAGAATCCCGATTTTCTATTACATTGTAACCAAGGCAATCTTATTGTTTTATTCATAGCATACCTAAACTTTATTAACTATAATACAAGTTTGGTTATATAAATCTGAGCTTAGCCAGAACATGTTATTGCTAAGCTTTTCAACATTATTTTCTTGTCCTAGTTATTTCCTATTTCCTTACTCTTTTTCTTGTCCTAGTTCTAGTTTCTTTATTTTTCATATTAATATTAGATAAAAATACCCTATAACCTAGCCCATCACATCATCATAACTTTTAAAGTTTCCTGAACTGATATATTACTCGATTCTTTAATATAATAAATGACCAACAACATGTTCTCAACTTTTTATTAGTTCAATTTTATTCAGTATTAATAAAAAATAATAATACCAAAAAAATTAAGCTATAATACTATAAATTCTCCTCGTTTCGCTTTTTGGGCTAAGTTTGCATTTTCTTCTCACGAGTATTCAAATACAACATAATCGGATTTTATTGAAATTCTTTCCTTTGCCTGTATCGCTTAATTTGGTTAAAAAATTTTCCAAAAAACTATTTCATATTTTTAGACATATACACGCTTTAATAGTTTACCGAAAATATAAAATTTAAATTAAAATAAAAAATTAGCAACGCTTCTTGCATTTTCATAATTATTGTTCGTGAATAACTGATACTCTGAAAACCCTCTTATTTCAGGAATATATTTTACATCACTTCACATATCTTTTCTTTTATAGTTTCTTTTAAATCATCGTTATTAACAGCAGGATTTTATCTACTTGGTTTTTTTATGCTGAATTCTTATAAAATTTACGATGGGCTTAACTATGTTACTCATGCTTCATTATTATTATTCTCAGCATAGATTTCCACAAATATTTATCCTAATTTTTCTTAAATTTTAGGCAATTTTTAGGAATGGAATTTTTTAGGCTCTGGTTAAATCATTTGTCCTGCCTATTTTATTGAAGTTTATCCACTTTTTTTGGGATTTTTTCTATGCTTTTAAAAATTTTAATCTCTTCTACCAGGCTATTAACGAAATTTCATTCTTTTTCAGTTATTAGATTTTTTGGAATTCCATAATTCATGATTGTACAATATGCTAGGAATTTAATTACAGTTACGTATTGAATATTTAAAACCTCTTTTAAATAGATAGGATTGAAAATATATCGAAAATTTAGAATTTCGGTAAAGATAAAAATCAAAAAAAAAATCGCGGTAGCCGTGAATTTACAGTAGTGCGTAATTTTTATCGAAACAGGCATTTTTGCTTAATTTTCATTAGCAAAATTTTCAATTTTTTTACGAAACTTCATTCGCTTAAAAATGATCATAATTTTTTATTCGCTGAAGCATGTATAATTAATATTCATGATTAGATAAAAATTTTTTGTTTTCCGAAAAAAATATACAATTCTTTTGTAGATGGCCCAATATTTAATATAACTATTTAACACATGTAAAAGAATCATTTTATATTATAGCCTATTATTTATATAATATTGATTATCATCTGCTGGCTAAATTTAAAACCTTTTCTTTATAATCATTTACAATAAGTTTTATAAATACACAGAATATTTCCATGAAAATTCTTGATCACTATAATCAAGTATAAATATATCAACATGTATTGGTTAAAAAATAAATTTCTAAAATAAATTTGTTTAATAATAAAAACAGTATACGCAATATCTACACAAAAAATCAAAGATCAATAGATTTTATGAAGACGATAAATTTTTCGCCGAAATTTTTCTAAAATGGCGTTATTTCGGTAAAAAAAATAGAGCAAAAATTATGAATTTACGCTGTCGTTAAATTACTGGCTACCGCGCAAAAAAATTTCGGTAAGCTGTAGACAAAAAATCGCTCCAAAAACCGGTTAAAGGTAATTACCCATTTTATCACACAACCCTTAATTATAGAAAATTTTGGAATATAATCTATTTCGGTGAGCATTTGCCGATTTAAGCTTGCTGATATAATAGTTATAAGATCTATGCGCCCATACCAATATCTTAAATGGTTTACTTTTAGTTATATAAACCATTTTGTTCTTTTTGAAGAATTTTCCTTTGAAATTTTGACATATTTCGCAAAAAGTAAATACTTTCTTTACTAATTCGAATAATCTGATTCTAGGTTATTTTTTGATCGTCGCATTCAGACCACTATCCCAATAATTCTTCGACCTGAATTTTTTTTCATTATTTATTCTGTATTATTTTCATCTACTACTTTTCTTTTATAATACCTTTTAGAAAAGCTAAATTTCGTATCATTTATTAAACTATTTCTCAATTCCAATTTTCTGATTTTATTGCGATGGCACTCATTCAATCCATGTGGGTATATTTTTGTCTTAAAATGACCTTATGTTTCTTAATAATTCATCGTATCCATAGAAAATAAATAATTATCTTGATATCTTTTTTTCAATAATCACTTATTATCAGTTTCATTAAAATAGTATAGATAGACAGTCAGCGGGGTTCATCTTTCCTTTTCCGTGATCTATATTATATTCGTATTCGCGTAGTATGATCGCTCGTCTAGTGAGTATAGTAACAGCTTCTTCAGAATAGTTGGGGTTTTCTGACATAGAGTGGTCAGTGAAAATTTTAAATTTTTTCCTCCAAAGATATTTTCTAAAGTATTTTACTCTAAATGCCATTTTTTTGTTTCAGCCCATAGAATCTATAATGACATTTGATAATGGAAAATACAATAGCGATTATAAACTGAACAATAACATAATCATTCAATGACATAAGCCATCATTCACTAAACCACCTATTATATCTGATTTATGTAATAAGACACTATTACATAAATCAACATTATTTACTATTTTTATACTTATAAATTATAAAATATTATTTACATAATTCCTATAAATACCAGAATAAGTTTTTTCCCAAAAAAGGGGGTTTTCATCTTTCACTGGAGTTTTATTTTGCTTTTTACAAATCTTATAATAAACTTTAACTAAATCAAATAAAATAAAAATCCAACATCAAATACCTAATAGAGGACATTACATCATTTAAACCTCTAAGCGTGTCGCATCATAATTTTTTTCTGCTTTAAACAAATTCCTGATCGTAAACGCTATAGGGAGCTCTTTATAATCGGATTCTTTAATACCCTTTGCTCTAATACCATTTCATGATACATCAGCTGTCAATTAAACAGAAGTATTCATTTAATATGTACTACTTGTGCACATTTAATTGTTTATTATTAAGATCATCTACCGCTATTGATGATTCTTGGGCCCATTTAAACTGCCTATTTTTTTTCAAAAGAACTGTTAGAGGTTTTTCTATTACAGATTATCCTTTGATGACCTTTATTTTATCCTGCCGTTCCTAAAACTCTCTAAATTTCTTTGATATAATTTGGATTAGGAATTTATTTTATAGCTTCAGATTTTTATATTATATTCTTTATCTCTTTTTTAAATCTATTACGTCCCAAATAATCTAATAGATATTTTCCAAGTACACAATTATTCCTATCTAGATTGATGTTTATACATCTTAGAAAATTAAAAAATTATTTTATTGAGTGTAAATATTGCTATTATAAAGTCGAGAACACTATGATACACCGATAAAAACTACTGCTTTTCCCATTAACTAGCTTTTTAAAACCTGTTCCATTAATCGATAAAAATTTACATGTGGATTACAAAGATCAAAAGAAATTACATTATAAAAATATTGACTTTCTCCCAGTAATGAAAAAAAAATTTTTCTCTATGATCTGGTTTTATTTTAACTTTCAAAAAGCTTATTAAAGCGAACGGGGAATTAAATATTTCAGTACCTGTCAAATAGTCAAATATTACTTCTATATGAGGTAAATAATTATATATATATATATATTTTAAGCATTCATTCTGCGGTAATCCAAACATATACGTGGATTTCAGCTTTCCTAAGCCACAACTACCAGACCGCATAATTCTGATACACAGGTTATGATAGTATCTCTACTTTGGAACAACTATCAAAATAAGAACCTCACTATTTTTATAAATTTGGTATCCTTTAGCACTATATTTTTATAGATAAATTCATGCTCATGTATATTTTGTGTTATAATAATCTGGTACCAGTAAATCTAGAATATTACAATGAGACACGGTCTTTATCAATTGCAACTAATTTTATTATTTAGCATGTAATTTTACTATTTTCGATTATACTTTGGACATATCAATCAAAAAATATGATTTTATACACCTCTTTATCAGATAATTCACATATACCATTTAAACTATGTTTATTTTTTGTGTAAATAACAATAAAAAAAACTTCATAATTCTCTAATAGTAAAAACAGCTATTGATTTCTTATACCTATGGGCTCATCACTCTATTTTAAGCAACTTATTTCTAGGATTAAGGTTTTTTTAAATTTATTATTAGCAGTGTGTCTGCTCTGAATTCTATACCAGAAATATAAAATGGAATTTTATTCACAGTTTCTAGAGTTCCATATCTTTTTCCACCCACTGTAATAATAGTTAGACTGGGGTTAGAGTCTATTTCTAACCATATGCTTTCAGTTAGAGAATCTGGAATAACACTAAAATCTCCTTCCTTATCGATTAAAATCGAATAATTTTGCTGTAATATTTTAATTATCAATTTTAAGTTTGTGTTTGAATCTTCTAAAATGAGTTTTAATTTTTTTATGATGTCGGCTATCAAAAGAAACTGAGAAATGTGTATGCTATTTCTCGAGGTATTTATATTAACCGTGTTATAGTTATATTTTCTTTTTATTCATTTAAATCCTTCTTAAACAAATAATTTGGTTTTTTTTATTTATTATATTCGCTCTTAGTTCTTTTTTTTTTTTTAGTTGAAAAATTTTAAATCAAAAATTAGAGATTTAAGTATACGTATAAGTGATATGAGAAAAGAGAACAGAATAAAAGTGATGAATCATAGTAATCAGCTATTGCTGTAGAATTACTTTCCACCAGGCTCTATTGAGAACAATATGGTTCTTATAGCTAGCCAGGATTCTCTTTTTTTAGTGTGTTTGAAATTCATATTAATTTTTTGCTGTAGGCCGTGTTTCCGCCTGTTAAATATACCTGCGCCAGATATATTTGTATCTGATAGGGCAGCCTCAACTCTAGATCGATTAATATTCTAGATTGCTAGTTCATGAAAGATGTCCACCTTTGGAAATTTTCTATCCATTGGCTGTAAAAAATTGAAATATACCTCAGTAGTCAATCTGCTGGATAATTAATTCTCGAATGAATTATTGCATATAAAGTTATAAATTTTCCCCCTCAAATAATTTACTCTTTTGCATCCAAAGTAGATGTGGAGAGTGGTTTCTTTTTTTTCTTTGCATGATTTGCATTCTTGTGATTGGTTATATATACCCTTATTCCAAATCCTGAGCTTTTCTCCAGTAATTATTGCGTTGTGGAGAAATAGCCATATGTGTCTTATAATTTTAGGTTCCAGGCCGATTTTATGGATTTTCATCCAATTAAAAAAATTTCAATGTTTGTCGTTCTACCAATTTGTTCCCATTTAAGCTGAACTAGTAGTTTTTTTCTAACGTTATCTTCGAGTTTAAGTCTAGCTTTTTTGTTTGAGTATTTAGCTATTGATTCGTTGTTTATAAAAAAGATTTCATTTGGACCAATAATATTTCCAGAGTATTTTTGATGAAACAATTTTCCCTTTAAACGTGATTCTATTGGTAAAATTACTTGCTTTTCATTTATTTTAATGTTGAATATGAAATCTGTTTGATTGTCCCATACTAAATCGAATTTTGAAATGAATGTTCCGCAATTGTCTATACCGCTATTTTCTAGCCATGATATTTTTTTTTTGGTATGCTCCAGTATGTTTATTTATTTTATTTAGGCCTATCATTTCGATTTTTTCTAATGGCCAATCAGAGATGTTATCTATATTTGAAGTGTAAATTTTTTTAGAAATTTTTAATGGGTGTTTCCATATTGGAAAAAGTTTATTTATTTAGTTGACTGATATTTTTTGGCCAGCAAATCAACATAGCTCTGAAAGTTGTATAGTTTGACTGCTAAGGATTGTAAATTGTTATAGGCTGAACCTAGCCACACGCCTTTTTTTATTTTATAGTAAATCATTAAAACACTTCATAAATAATGATTTTGGTTGGGTATCTATATTAAGTAATTCAAGGCCCCCATTTTTAAGTTCGAGTTCAATTGTGTCTATTTTTATTCGTGTTTTTTTTTATCAGACCAAATAAATTTTTATATTGCTTTTTTGACATCTTCGATATATTTTTTATCAAATGGAATGACATGGGAGGCAAACCATAATTTTGATATTATAAAAGTATTGGCTAGAAGAACCATATCTTTGATGGATAGTTTCCTATTATTTAAACTATTGATACTATTAGTTATATTATTATATAGGTCTTTTTGGTTTACTTTAATTGCTACTCCAGACGAATTAAATTTAATGCCTAGATATTTGAAAGGCTCATTTGGCTGTAAGATTTTTTTATCTAGCAAACTATCTGTAGGATCCCCTAGTTTAATATAGATCGTTTTTTCTATGTTTATTTTTGCATTTGATTCCAACGAATGGATATTTAATGCTTCAGATACCGCATTTTCATCGGTTTTATAGGATATCCCTATTAGTAAATTATCTGTATATGCTAAATATTTGAATTATTCTTTTCCTAATGGTATTCCTTTGCATGATTTTTTCATTAGCTCTAGAACCGGTACTATTACTATATTGTATAGGATCGGAGATAAAGGATATCTTTGTTTCAATCCTTGTCCACTAGTTATATTTTCAGTAAATCCACTACTAATTATTACTCGAGTAATAGGATTTGCGTATAAATTTTTTATTTTATTAATGAAAAATGGCCCTATTTCAAATGCGGAGAGGAATTTAAAGAGGTAGACCTGGTCTAACCTATCATAGGCCTTTTCCTGATCCAATAGGAGGAGGTATCCATTTGTTTTTCTAAGTTCTGTTTTACTGTTTTCTGTCAAAAAACTTGCATGTATATTGTCAAAAATACTTCTATCTTTTATGAATCCCGATTGGTTAGGGGTTATAATTTTTCCAATGACTTGTTGTAATCTGTTACTTAATATTTTTGTGTATATTTTCTCGTCTGGATTTGACAGAGTGATAGGCCTATATTTTTTTAATCCCTTTGGGTCACCCTTTTTAGGAATCAGCACTATTACAGAACCTCCACTAAGCTTGTTCCAATTTTCCATTTCTATGGGGTTATTAAATATTTTTTCTAGGTGTTAAAATATTTTTTCTTTAAAGCATTTGTAAATTTCAAAATTCGGCCCATAGAGTCCAGGCGATTTGTTATTTGGGGATCTAATTATAGACTCCAAAATTTCATTTTTGGATATCCTTTCATCTAATAGGGTTTGGTCAAAATTATTGAACCTATTTTTGATGCAAGAAATTATTTTTGATTGACTAACTGCTTATGTTATTCCTTTTGAGAAAAGTTTAGAATAGAATGATTGGCATTCATTCAGTATTTCATATTTTCCCGTAATTTTTTATCCATTTGAATTATTTAGTTCGTTTATAACTTTTTTAGTCTCTCTTTTTTTTAGGATCCCGATAAAATATTTATTTCACCACTAATTTTTTTCTATCCACTTAATGCGCGACCTTAAAATCATTGCATCAAGTTTTTCTTTATTGAATTCTTGATTTGATTTTCATTGGCTATTATTGCTTCGTTGTAATTTTATATTTTATAGATGTCATTGATGTTTTTGTTTGTCATTCTATTGTATATTTTATTATCTAATTCCAAAATTTCAATTCTTTTATTTAACTCGATGTATTTATCTAGGTTAATAAAAATTTTCTTGCTTTTTTTTTTAATTCAGCCCATTGTTCCAGACTTTGAACTTTTGTGTCTAAGGGTCCATTTATATTGTCTTTTGTAAGGTATTTTTCTAAAAGACTAGAATTAACTTTCCAATAATTGGATGTGATATTTTTATTTGTCATGTTTTTTATGTATATCGATATGTATTTGTGATCAGAAAATTCTTAAAGCTCAATTTCCTTAATAGTAGTATTGCTTATCATTTTTTCTCCAATTAGCAAGTGGTCTATTCTAGATCTGTATTTTCCAGAATATTCTGACCATGTATAAACATCTTCATTAGACAATAATTTACTTATAGCATTGACTAGCTTAAATTGATTTGTTAGTATTTCCATGTTTTTCCATTCCCATTCATTGGTTATTTTAGGAGGGAACCTGTCTTTATACTCATTTTCAACCATATTAATGTCTCCAATTATAATAGGCTCTTCATTTTCAATTGCGTTATTGGTTAAATTTTCATGTAAAAACTCTATGGTGATTCTTCTGTCTATTTCATTATTGGTTAGATAAAAATTCACTATTTTTAGTTTTATTTTATTGGTTGTTTTTAGTTTTTTTTGTGTTTATTCCTCCTTAAAAGAATGTTTTATTATTTAAAATTTCGTATGCGTCGTTATTTATTATTTTTGCAGTATATTTGGAGCATATTATTTTATTATTCCAGTAGCATGGCCAAAACTTTTTGTCTTTATCTTTTATATTTATTTATTGTAGGCAAAAAATGTCAGATATGATTGTTTCTTATAAGTGAGCAAAAAGTCTTGTCTTTTTTTTGTTATCTGATATTCCTTTAACATTGAATGTAGTTATCTCAAGTGAGGCATGTTCTTTTTTTTATTATTCAATTTATTTAGATTGATATTAATTTTTCTCCTATTATTAGGTTAGTAGTAGGGGTTTTTTTCAGTTTAATCCATATCTACGTCAGCACTGGCTTCGTTGAGAATTTCAGTACCAGGCATCATAGTTAGTCCAACTTTATCATTAATTTTATCTTTTTCATTATTTATTCTTTTTTTTATTTCATTTGTAGAATAATTTAGGCCATCAGTCCGATTCGCTTCTACGACCCCAAAGATAGACTCATCTTTTGTCGAAGCGAAGTTTAACACTTCAGGTAATTACATTTGGTTACTTTTTATATCAGATTCACTTTCTATTGTTCTATTTTCTTCTCTCTTTTTTGATTTTCTTTTTAAGATTGCCAGTGTATCAGGTTTATATGATAGGGCTATTTTTCTAATCAATATTTTTCTAACGTTACTAATTTTTAGATTATCCCTATTTAGTATTCTATTAAGTTCTCTCATGGTATTGGAATCATCGTTAGGTACGTTTAGGCTCATTTTTTTTTTGTATAAAGAATTTTATCATCTTTAATTTGTTGTGATTGGTTAAAATTTTTTGGAATGTTAATTTAAATTTTAGATTCACCGGGCGATTCAATATCTACGATTTTATTGGGTATTATCTGTTCCTTAACAATCTCGTAGAGAAGAGTCGATTCTGCTTGCAAATTTTCTATTCTTTTGGTACTTTTATATTTTGTTTATTTTTTTTTTATTTTCAAGGTTATTTTCAATAAAAGCCTTTTTTATTATGTTTTTTAGGTTTGATTCTCGATTTCTTTTCAAAAAATTTTCATTTTTAATTTAATCTCTGGGCATTGATATTTCCAGTGGTCCACTTTTTTGCAATATGAGCAGATACTATGATCACCTTCCCATAGAAGTACCACTTTAGTATCATCTATATTAAGGGAGTTAGGTATTTCATTATCATTTTTGGTTTTAAGAATGATCTTTAAACTCATTGATGGGTATGAGTTAAAGTTTATGTGTTTAAGGGCGGTGATATCAATAACTTCACTGGTGTCTTTAAGGGTATTATATGCTTTTTGGGAAACATCCCAAATACTCAAACCAGTGTAAGATGGTACAGTTATAAATTTATATTTATCACTATACTCAGATGTTTCTAAGAGCTCAATTTTTTTTTGTTTGAAAGTAATTTCAGTTTTTTTTGCTTTTTCTTGGTTCTCCTTATTAATAAATTTAAAAAGTATTATTTTTCTTTTGTTGCATATTTCAAAACACGTTTGAATATCTCCAAGTTGCTCTAGTATGCTTTCGATGATATCATCAATGTCACTGTAATGATCAGTTATTTTATGACCCAGTTTGAAGGGTGTACCTTCCTTGCATAATATATTTTTCTTTAGGCTTATTCCCTGAGACCATTTCCAACAGGGATACTGATTTGTAGTTAGGGTTTTTACTTATAATTTTTTTTCCTAATTACAGTTCCTGATACTTCGGGATGTTTCATTTTGGAACTCACATCTTTAGCCCAACTTATAGGAGGTTGCACTTGTTCAATACTTTCAACAGTATCCATTGGGGTATTGATTGTTTATTAGTGTATCTAGACTATTAACTCTATCAGTTTTCGAGTTACTTTTTTGGCTATTTTCAGTTTTAAATTTAGAAAATTTTTATTGGTTGTTTTATTTACGCGTCTTCGAAGTAGAAGAGAGAGTCATTATTAGTTCTTAATATCGAATTTGGTTTTGGCATTATTAGACTACTTCCAGTAATTTCGATGTTTGTGTGGAGATTTATTAATTCAATTTTGGTAGGATTTTCATCAATTTTACTCATTTTTTATCTTATTGGGTAAAGTTTTTTTTTATTGCTGGCAATGTCTAATCCTTCAATTTTTTGATTTTTCTTTTTTATATACCTTCGCTTTTCAATTCGTCACTTAAGTGATTCTATCTTTTCACAGATGCAAAAAATTCATCCAAGTCTATATTATTAAAATTGACTATCCCTGACAGTTCAAGATAACGCCCAAAATCTATAAATATTATGTCAAATACTTTATTTACAAATATTAAGGTATGTTATTCTCACATTTCTCTTTTGAACCTAATATATCAATAAACCCAAAATTTTTATCAGCCTTGGCTTTATTCTCTGAAATAATAGATCTTTTTTTGATCCAATGAATTTTTAGAGAATTGGAAATATTGTGGACAATTTCTTTGAAGTAAAAAAAGTTTCAATTCTCAGTAGGTGCTTTTTTTTCGGAATTCGGAATGTTTTTTTTCAAACTCTACTCCATTAAGTGAATTTTTAACTACCTTTAAAAAATTCAAATTGAGCTGAACAAATCTTTCTATTAAAGCTTCATAAATTTCTTCTCCAGAATATTCGATCTTAGTAAATTACTTTTTAAATTTTATACAATTAGTAGCCATGATATCAGTGAATCATGGATCGAAACCGCGTGCTTTTGTACATTTTTCTTCTTCAAATACGCTTACTGCTGCAAAAATGAAGTAAAATATTGCTTTTTAATATATATTTGATATTTAGGATATATTGGCCTCAATAAACATCTAAATTTTACTATTTCTTCATCATAATTTGCCTTTTTAAACATTTTTTCTAAACTATCAGTAAAATATTATACATTTTCAACATTTTTTATTTTAATTTTTTTAGATCTTTCAAGGCTCAAATTTCCAATTATTTGTCGTAGAATTTCTTTTCAAAAGATACTAATATACTTTCCGATTTTTTTTAAATTTGCTTTTGCTCTTTAGAAGCATATAAAAGCTCGTTCTTGCAGCTGTAAGTCTAAAAATTCTTTTTTATCGCTGTAATTGCAACCGCTTTTTTTTTAGAATAAGCCGTATAGCGTCATATCCATACACCTGAATCATCGTTTTCTTCATCTATAAATTTATCCGATTCTAAGAATCTGACGTGTCTATTAAAGCTATGATGATATATCTTAGTCTCAATATAAACGATTTTACAATCTAATGTTGATTAGACAGAAAATAGAACCATCTTAGCTTTCAATTTAATTATTATACTTAGGTTTTAGTGTCACTTTTGCCTTATAATTTTATATGTGTACCTAACTTTTTACCAGGTTATCTTGAAAAAAATTAGTATTTTATTTGAAATCTCTTGATTTAGTAAATCTAATATTGAATGAGCTTTATTAATAAATGTGGTAATTTTATACAAATTATTATTGAATGTTTCGTTTTTTTATTTTATGCTTTAAAAGATCCATCCTTTATCTCTATTTCGAGACTAGCCTCCATTTATACCACTTTCTTTGTTTTATAGAAAAATTTCTACTTATTATAAACAAAATGACTTAATAAAATTTAAATATTGCAATTAGACATTTCTTATATATTCTTATAATCAGCACCCTATGGATCATTTTCACACAAGTTATGTTCTTTGAGAATTATATTAAATTCCTTATAGTTATTCTAATCATATTACCCTTGTAAAATAGAATAATATGATATTAAATTGGTTACTTTTAGTCAAAAAATCAAATATATAAATAAAATAGTAAATTTCAGCGCTCTGAATATCAAAGCTGTAAAACCACAAATGAAAAATATGCTTAATATTTATGATACCTGTATTTTAAAAAATTTTCTCTGTCGTATAATTATTAACTTAAATACTATAACAGTTTCTTATCAGATAATAATATATATAAATTCATTTTTTGGAAATTACTTTATTGAGATTAAAGACTCGATAAATTGCAATTTTATTTTAAACAATTAATAATGATTTTTTTATAATAAATAGAAATTTTGTATTTTATTAGCTATATCCGGAATAAAATCACAATAATTTAATTATATTGTTTTGCTTTGCCAATTTATAATCCCATAATCAAGGTATTTATGGAAAATAATTCATTTTCTAATATAATAGATAGAAAGTATGGTAATATTAATAGAGTTAATATTAGTGAGATACCCCTAAACATTATTCATGGAGGAACGGTGATGCCGCTGATACAAAATTTTACAATACCTCTTTCTTAATTAAGTTCATTTTTTGAATAGATTTCAATTCAAAATAGTTAAATTTTAGTATCTTTGTGATTTGGTTTAGTTGCGATTGAATATGGATTAGGATTTAGTTTGATTTTATTTCAATATCACTTTGTACATTCTTTGTTAGAGTGAACATCCTATTTGCGGCAGTAGCAGTTGAGTAAATTTTTATTTTCATCTGAGAATGATTTTTTAGACTCCAAGTCTTTGTTTCCAACGTTGGAAATAAAATTTATTAAATTCAAATTGAATTGATTGGATTTTTAATTTAAGGTTTCAATCATCATATTTTATACATTTTTTGTATATTATTAGGTATCAGGATTTTGCATTTGCTCTTATTAACTTTTTTTTATTCATAATCAATGCATTTTGATTTATTTTTGCATATTTTATCAATACTTTCTTCTTGGCAAGAAAAATCAATGGCTCCTTTCTAAGTAGAAATTTTATTTTTAATTATTTTCCTTTCAACATGATGGTTTATTGAAGATAAAAATAATCTGAGTTTGATCGGATCGTCATTATTATAACCTTTTTGAAAATATTTCCGATCCTAACTGTTAATTTATTCAATCTCTTCATTTTCTTCCTGTATCACATTCTGCTGTTTTTTCCAAGCTCATAACTCAGCATCTTGACGCTTAAAATTTTCTTTAAGCTTGCACTTAAGAGGTGCGCAATTTAGTCCATATTTATTAATCCCCTCAAAACAAACCAAAACCATTCCGTCAAAATATATTTCAGGTAAGAAAAAATTATCTATATCTTTACAATTTGGCTTTAGTGCAAATAGCACAGTTTTTCTCAGCCAATTCTTAGCGTCTATTGAGCCTACACCTGTAAAGATTTTTAGCTTCAAAAATTTTGCATTTTCTTTGAGAACTTGAATTTTGGGTAGCTTATCTTCAAAACTGCTCATTATACGAGTTATTGTGAGGCTTTTATAAAATGTTATATTTAACAATACATTTGTTTACCTGTTTATTCTTTACAGAATTGTATTATGTTATTCAAAACAATGAAGTAAAAGGTATAAGAAAAGAGTTTAAATTTTGAGATTGCATTAAATTGTTAGATTTTTTTATTACCTTATTTTCTAAATCGCTACATAACTGCGCTTTCATTTTTTCAGCAATAAAAAATTTCTTTTGTTTATCTCAATCGGTAATCTCGATTTCAAAAGAATCTAAACTTGAAAAAGCGCTATTTATCTCGCCATCGTTAAATTTCAATCTTTCTGTGTTGCTGTTTTACCGGTTATAAAGGTTTCTTATTTTATTATCAAAAAATTCGAGTTAATTTTTTATCTGGGAGTGTAATTAATTATTTAACCATACCATATCTACAGAAGGAATAGAAAAAAAAATTCAAGTAAAGTCAATTCTATCTTAGAAATATCAAACTCAAATAATATAAAGGAGCTACATAGCTTCTTAGGAACTAGCGGATAGTATATAAAATTAATATAAGAATATAAAAAATTAGAAAAGAAACTAACAAGCTTGTTGCGTAAAATTTTTCCTTAGAATTGGTAAATGGGATGCTTCGAAACGGTGAATAATCTAAAAAGAAAATTAATCAGCGAACCTATATAGCGCCACAATTTTGTAAATTAAGTTATATTAATAGGACCTATGTCATGAATGGAACTTTCTAGAA
>LSSN01006033.1:0-19533 GCA_001970855.1 Smittium culicis | reverse complement strand
ATAATAATAATAATAATAATAATAATAATAATAATAATAATAATAATAATAATAATAATAATAATAATAATAATAATAATAATAATAATAATAATAATAATAATAATAATAATAATAATAATAATAATAATAATAATAATAATAATAATAATATATGAGATTATATAATTATAACAGTATATATATATATTACAGCAAAATACAGAAAAATTCTTTTTAAAAATAAATGAATTTTATATTTATGGCAACAATTATAAAAAATGCAGCAGAATAAATAACTTAGCTATATTAATAAAATCAGCGAAGCAAAAAAAAAAACATCTGTTTAATAAAAAATTCTTATCCCGGCTAACCATTTGTTAAATAGTTGATTGAGTTGCGACTATCAACTGGAATATCAAATTTGAATTTATTCAAGCAAGATAACGATAAATATTCAAAAAATTTGGTATTAAAATTCAAATCCTACATATATCAATTTATCATTTTTTGACATATTTTAAAATTTTATTTAGATTGAATTAAATTCTCTGGCTATAATTCAACCTTTTTTGGTTGGAATCTTTAGGTTGAGTATTTTTTTTAAATATTTAATAAATAAAGTTTTTTAATTCTTCCTCTAATGTTGTAGAATTTGATAGATGTTGGGTAGCTTCAGTTTGATTTTTCTTTGCGTAAGCACACTTATGATTTTTTTTTAAATATGTTTATATGTTTAAGATAGTTGATAAATTGAAAAATCAATACTATTGGGTGGTAAAATACAGATAATCCTCTAGTAAAAAGCGCAAATATCCCCAATTATAGATAAATTTGAATCGCATAATACGGAATATTTACTTTTACTAATTTAAATTTTATTGAATACTCGTTGAAATTAAAATTTAAAATTTTAATAAAAATTAATTGTATTCCTGGTTTTTAAATTTGTTTTATCAGTTAAATAGTAGCAGTTTAATTAAATATTGGAGGTGGTTACACCAAGACTCACTAATATCTTTTACAAAATAAATCTCTTTCACATCCTTTAGCAAATAAAAAGATGGTATGAAGCTACTAGAGCGGCTACGGGAAGCTGGGTTGAAATATTTTTGATAAAATCTTCAAAAAATTTATTAAAATTTGTGCTAAAATTTAATTAACTTGGTTCAATTCTATAGGGCACATTTCTTTTAATTACATTTAACAATTAAAATATACTAGTAATCCATTAATAAACTTCATGAAAAAAATTTTTTGTTCTAAAATAAAAAGTTCCGAGAAAAATAGAAAAATTACGTATTATATTGAAAAAAATATATTATTAGTTTTTAGCTTTTTATATTCATTCTTAGCTTGGTGTAATAAAATACATAAGCACCTTTTCAAATTTGATAATGTCGTAGATAATAAGTGTAACCCAGATAACTACAAAGAAATAAACATTTTTTCTAGGGCTATATGAGATGTAGTTTTTTGCTCTTTATAATTTGAAAATCTGAGAAATTGTACTTAAAAGAGGTTTTTTTATACAAATCTTATATCCAAAGAGAATTTTGGTTTGTTTTTTGACATTTCTATTATTATTATTATTTCTTTTTCAATTATCAAAACTATAATCCTCGATTTATTACTATATGAGGATATCTAAATTTTTTTCTTCAAGTTAAACACAATATTAAAGTGGTTAAACAAAAAAAAAAAGAACGATATAAATTTGAAAAATCTTATTTTTTATCATTACATTTTACTTTTAATTTTACTATAAATACCGAGTATTTTGAACTCAAAAATGAAGTGCCAAAAATATAAAGTAAAATAAAATATACACATACGTTTATATATAACCTTATCAACATAATAGATCAGTTGGATTAATATTAAAATTCACTTAACGTTTTAGGACAACACAAGTAAATAAGCAGAAAAACAAGAGTCTGTTGTAGAAATATAGTGCTAATAGAGGAAACCTCGGCGACAATTACATATCTTATTAATATCTCCAAAGTTATAAAATTTCAAAACAAAACAATTTTTTAAATAATTTGAATAAAATCAATCAAGTTATTCTGATGTTTACACTAAAAGTATACACAAGAAATTATACTTGATATCTGTGCTTTATTAATTCTACAGAGATTGATCCAAAATTCTATTGAAGACCCTAAAACTCTTTTGATTATTTCGATAAAAGCTCCTTGTATTTCTAAGAATCTTTTCATAATAGATACCTAATTTAATTTAGATTTTATTATGATATATGTTTAAAAAACCTACCCCTCAGTAATATTAAAAGCTAATTTTTCAATAAATTGAATTATGCATATATAGCTCAACAGTTGCAGCGATAAAATTAATTTATAAATGTCATTGTTATATTTGATCACATAAAATCTCAGTTTTTATTAGCATCAATATTTTCCATAAATATTAATCAATTATTCTCAATTAATTAATTAATTTGCTTGCTTAACTTCTTCTTTCTAAGTATAAGGTTTTTATATGATAAAATTTAATTGTTTCTTTTTCAAAGTTTATGAGTAGAATAATTGTTGATATTTCTAGAGATAAAGAATAAATAAGAGGGATATATGAAGAAGTTAAAAAAATAATTAACTAAATTTTTATGCTGTCACATTGTCAATAAGTTAAGATAATTGTAAAAAAATTGAAATTTTAAATAAAAACACCCACCGCATTAGAAAGTAGCTATTAGAGTTTTCTTTGAATTATGGATTCAGATTATTTAAACAGCATTTTAGGTGCTTCAAATAAGACCAAGGCTCGAGAATAAGTTACCTTAATTGTATAGTATAAATAATATCTAAAGAAAAAGCTGCAAGATGAATACTTATTTAATTTAGTTAATTTTTGATGATATAATACCATTGGCTAACATCTATTGCAAAATAACAATCTTTAAATATTTAATTCATAATAAGTAAAATCTTTTATTGGTTTAGCTTTATTTTATTTCCCAACAGATATCCCAAAGAAGTATTTTTTTTTATTAATCATTCCTACCTTTTAACTGTTATTTTTTAATAAAAAAATTTAGTTTAATAAAAAAACTTTTTAACTAAAATAAACTTTGATAGGCCTAAATTAATTTTTTTTCTTTTGTTAAATTGAAAATAGTGGTTTTTTTTCAGTATACTGCATTAAATTATATTTAATGAAGTATAACTATTTTCATAAAAAAATTAATTGTCAATCAAAGTATAATAGTATTAATTAACTATTAATATTTCTATCTTGGCTATTTACTTTTTCTATTTATACATTATGAAAGGATGTTTTAAACGGGCTATTATATTAACTTTTTGCCTTATTCTATTTTATATAAAAAAGGTAGTTGAATTTTTTATATAATCTCTGAGTTATAATTTCTATAACTGGAGAATTAAAAAAAATTCACTTCACTTTGGGTTGGATGCATGGCAAAAAATTTTAATTCAATAAGAAAAAGCATTATGAATGATTTTACATAAATTATCTGTTTTGAAAATTAAATAGCGTTGAAATCGTATTTGTACATAATCCTTAAAATGTAACCATTAAATATTTTGCAACATTAGAAAAGATTAATATAGCAGAAATTATGTTGAGAAAAAAGATATATGGATTATTATCAAATCTTTGAATGCATATTTAGAAAAAAAAATCCCAGAAAAAATAAATTGTAATTTTTTTATCACTATTCACGATAAATAAAAATAGTCGGAAATTTTTTTTCCATTTAGTGAAAATTTTTTATAAATATATCTAAATTCTCTAAAAATAATTCACTATTCAAAAGAAAAATAATCTTTAACAGGAAATTAGTTCAATTAAGATACATTAAAAGTCGAGAAAATTTTTAAAATGAAAATATCACTAACTTCAACATTACTTTTGGTTTTTTCCCTAAAAATCAGTGCAAATTCGAAAGGGAAAAGAAGTGTTGTAAGCAAGGAGTATATCGGCGCATCAGGACAGATAAATCAAAATAACATTTACTTCCCTGGTTCCCTCTTATTCGATAATTATAATGTTTCCGACGAAATATTTGATGGTTTTGAACAAAATTATGGCGCAAAACATGAATTTGATGACGAAAATGATGATCACAAAGATAGTTATTATGAAGATGAATATTACGATGATGAATATATGTATCTTAAATACTCCGATTTACCTAAAGACGTTGAACTTATTCAAAATTCATTGACTAGTTCTTATACTGGCAAATAAGCTATTAAAAAAATTAAAATTTGTTAATACTATAAATTAAAGACATTCTTTGAAAATAGTTGTTTATTTAAATGTATAAATTTTAAATACTAACATTATCTATTTTTATGCACTTTGTAATAAAAAATCTCAAATTTTTACGTTTTATTAGCTTTTATAATTATTATTACTTTTATATATTATAATATAAAATAAAAAACTGCTTATAATTTCGATAAAAATATTTTTTATGTATTTCTTTTAAATGTGAGTAAATGATACCATGGAAATTTAACAATTTATAAAATCAAATTTAGATTATTAGTTATAAAAACCATTAAAATTTAATAAATATATTTGTAAAGCTGTGGAATTATTTGAAATTTCCATTCAAGTAGAAGAAAGCTAAAATATATTATATTTCCAGCGATTGATTAATAGCTCATTAAATATTATAAATTAACAAATAATATAGTATCTTTAAAACGACAAGTTAAATATATTTAAACTAATAATATTATTGTGAAAGAAATATGATAGAATCTAAGCTAATATTTGGCAAAAATAAACTAATTTAAAACTAATTTAACATAAAAAAAAATTCAATTATTCCTAAATTTTATAATTAACATAAAAAATCATGAAAATTGTGTAAAAAATTAAAGAATTTCAAGGTTTAATTAGTGCAAAAAACTTCAACTTATAAATTGAAAATATTTTCCCCATCATAATATGTGCTTTTTGATTTAAAACACATGATTCTTTATATGCACGAATTTTCATATTATTTCAGCAAAAAAAATATAGACAGTGTTAGTATTGAAGTTTAGTGGTAAAAAAATAAAAATATTTATGATGGTAAAAAACTCGGTTACAAATTTTACTCAAAAAAATTTCCAATTAATATTAAATAGAGCTCTTACATAAATTATATAGAAATGAGAGTAAAAAGTTATACAATGAATTTCGAGAATAGCTCTATTGATTATCTTGAAGATTTGCAATTCAGAACGAATTATGCTTTCAGTATTAAATAAAATGATTAATTTTTAGAAAAATAATTTCCTATTTAGTGAAAACCATATGCTTTTCAATAAACCTGAAGTTAAATTTAGTATTAAATAAATATTATCAGTAACCCACCGTTTATACCTAATAACACTAAAAGTATAAAAAATTAAATCAAGATTATTTAACAGAAATTATATACGCCTATAATGGCTCAAATAAAGATCCTATTTTTTAATTTTTGTAATTTATATTTGTAGATGAGAAATAGACCGAGAATAGTTATAAATTTAAAATCTAATAATTGTTATTATAAAATTAGCGACTTAAAGCTTAGTTTTTTTAGCTTTGCGTCGAATAAATAATAGTAAGAGCCAAAAATCTTAAATCAAACTGATTTAGCTATTGTAATTCCACATATCTGTATATAACTAAACAATTTTTTTATTTTAGTTTTTTTTCAAACATATATTTATTATTTATATAGATAGCTTGCCCTTTAATATTCGTTTAATTTATACAGCAAGTTATTTATTTATTAGTGTTTCCAAGTTACTGGGTATTTTAATTGTGAGAGGAGACATATTAGTATGTAGACATCTCATTGAATAAAAATAAACCGAGATATTAATTCCAATAGAAATAAGCGAATTAAGTGAAATATTAAATTTTTTATAGTATAAACCGTCAATTACATGTTAATGAAATCCTTATCATCTTTTTTTTTTATTTTTCGAAAAGGTAGTATAACAGAATATAGATTATCAGATTTATAAAATTTTTATAGAATATTAATTAAAATAATTTAATATTAACTTATACGATAAAAGAAAAAGATCAAACGCAAGAATCCATGAGACAGTACCAACTCAAAATACTGAATGTCATTGTAGTCCAACTTGAAGGATAAAATTATCGTAACACACAACCTGGGGATCCGTACGTTACTACAAGGATCCCAGTTACCGAAGTATCAGTTTATCCCGAAATCACTGAGTCACCCTCTTCTATCGAAGAATAATTATTAAGAACTCCACTTACCAAGGAAGTGTGCAAGATTGCGATCAACTATTGCACTAAGAATATTTTGATGAACTGCATTCAAACATAAATAAAAGATTCAGAATCAAGCGCGATGATTAAGGCTGACTATATCATTTATGAACTTAATTACCTCCGGCCCAAAAGAAACTGCTAATGAATTAATAAGTTCGCTTTTGAGTTCAGGATAATTCAGTAATCGATACTGCTGAGGACTCTGAATTCACTTTTTCAAGTACAATTCGTTTCCGCTTTCCGAAATTGCTGAAAATATGACTCAATCGAAATTGGGTAACCTTCAAAAATAAGTTGATCTCAATAGAAAACGGACTCAGATATTAGAGTTAGATACCAAGCCACTAATTTATCAAGAGTTGGACGCCCTCATCTCTAGGAAAACTGCAGCGAACCGATAACCTAGTCAGCCCTTTTGCAGGCGCCAGAATAATAAGATCTCAAATGATAAGTACTTCAGCAAATCTGCTACGGTACAGAGCACAAAAATTGAAAAAACCTTTGATCAATGCTCTAAAAACAAGACCACCGACCGCCAGTCAAGTTTTTGTGGAAGGGGCCGAAGCCGCGGGAGGCGGTCCCAACAGAGAGCCAGAAAAATCCTTAATTATGTGACAGGCTCACTTTTTTAAAAGTGGCATGTTCGAAAGTATCGGAAATTCAATGGGTTTTGAATATATCGAAGATGGGATTAAGAACCTCCTTAAATAGCCTATAAATCTCAAAGTTGCCCCTGACATGGGAAAAAACGAAAAGTCTGCATGGTGCGAAAAATTCGGCACTTTTGGTAAATTTTGCGCCAAAATTAGCCGATAATAATTTTTTTTTGCATGAAGGAGGCGGCTTAAATCCAGGGTCTGAATGTGTCCAGATAACACCGTTTACATCACATCCTCATATGCAAAAGTTAAAGCTATTTTGAGATACCTGCAAGATTCTAAAAAAAAGAATCCACCTCCCTACTAGCCTGCAAAGCAATTAAGTAAAACCAGCCGCCGAATCCGGACTTTTAAATTCATTTATTCACGATTCCCAAGAAAAGTGGAGGGGTATGCCAGTTTTTCAAACTCAAGGAGCTTATACTACACCCGGAGGAGAAAGAGTTCAAAATCAAGACACTTGTTTTTATCTTCTACAAGATTTACAGAAAGGATTATCTCACGTCTTTAGATCTCCAAAATGCGTTCATGCATATTTTAGTATGCAAAAATTGCAGGAAATATCTCCGCATTCACAATTATAGCCGATTCTTCCGTTTTGGAGCTCAGAAGTTCGAGCTATCACTGAGCCTGTTAGTTTACCAAGATCCTGCGCCAAGTTCTGGATTGAACAAGAGCAAAAAAAAAATTCGCGTCTCATATCACATATAAGTTCTTCTAATAATATAGAAAACGAAAGAAATTTTTGTATCAATCACGCGCTCGATATACTCCAAGCTCTCGGAGCTTGGATTCAAGGTCACGACGAGAAATCTTCCTCCTCTCAAACCCAGTCTATCACAAATATGTTTATGGCCATAAATACAAGGAAAATATCCCTCAAGGCTCTGTCAGCCAAGATCAGGGATCTTCGACGAGAAACAAGCAAGCTATTTAACGCTGGGAAGATGAAGTTGATAATTCTCGTGAGCTTTATTGGGAAAGCCAATTAAATGTCTATTTTTCTGCTGCCGGTTTGCTTATGCTCCGCTGACTTATAGAGCTCAATAATCAAACACTGTTGACTCTGTAATCATGCACATAAACAGTAATTCAGATGAAACCTGCCATTAAGAACCTATTATTCTGGAAGAGCGGACTGAGTTCATGGAACGGGCTCTCATTCTTGACAGAGACTTCCGAATTGGAAATTTCCACGGACTCCATCGACAAATCCTGGGTGATAGTGGCGAAATACCGCTTGTACTCAGGATCTTGGAATAAAAAAGAGAAAAAAATATACTTAACCGCAAAAAAACTGCTTAAAGTATTTTACACCTTCAATCTCAAGAGCATAGCTTGTCGATCAGTGTCGGTCTACTCTGAAAAAACAACCACGCTAGCGTAAGTAAGGAAATTCGAAGATAAAACTTACCATGAACTTTTCGGGGTTTCATAACTGACCTGTAATCACTTCATGTAAATGGATACTAGAGTTCAGACCAACTTTGTACAGTAAGTGCTCAATCATGCAGAAACACAGAGAAAATATTCATCGCTAACTGAATTATATCTATCTCACGAGCTATTCAAAAAATTGAATTCAGTTTATGACCAAAATGAAGTAAACCTGTTTGCATCCCACCTGAACAACAAGTTTGAATTGTAGTTCAGGTGGTTTTCGGACACTTAGACATTTGACCAGAATTTTTTGGCCTAAAATTGGTCCAGTTTCAAATGTCCATACACCTGGCCTCCATAAAACCTGATCTCTCAGATAGTTCAAAAATTACAACGAGGACGATAAAAAAAACTCTGTTGATACTGATATGGAAGTCTTCCACCTGGTTTTAAGGTCTATTGACCCTGTCAATCTCACAATCGGCCCTCTTAAAAATAACGAAGTTTGTACCAGATCCAAAAAGCTGAAATTCGCAGCTCTAATTAAAATCACTGGCGCTTGATAGCTTGAAGGATCAGCGGATTTTCCTGGAATTCTAAGGTCTCGGTACATAAGTATTTGAATGAATACATTCCATCGAACTACATTTCAAACTTTGTTTCAGGTAAAGCTCTGTTCAGAAATGATTTTTATACGGGAAAACCTCAAAGAAGATTATCGCTAAACTATGCAGACTTTTTATAAGTTTCAGAGTTTATTAGGGTGATCTATGCAATATAATCAATGACTAATGTAGTCACATAAAACAAGGAGTACTAAATTTAGCTATAGTTGCACAAAAAGAAAAAAAAGTGGCCGCTCAATAGAAAATCACTGCCAGATAAGTCCTAACACTGATTCTATTTTATGACCAGTAGTAGCATGCTCTGATAATAAAGAAAATTTTGCAAATAACTTTTGACCAACACCAAATTCTAAAAAACAGCAAGTGAACTCTTAACAGGTTGCTTACAATCATTAATGATAATTCAAAGCCACTATCAGTTGACAGTATAACCAGGAACATCAAATCTATATCTGACATGATACACCGCGACCCGAATTTCCCAGAACTAAAGGTTAGATGAATCGGGCGCGAAATATGAATAAAACACAGGGGTAGTATCACATGAAATGGTATCAGATGCATTTTAGTCAGATTATTCAAACCTTGATATCTATTATCGACACACAAGAAATCTGTATAAAAAATTTGACTGAGTCGATTTTGAATCTGCGTAAATTTAATTCATCTTCTCAGAAGCATAATTTAGAACTAATCGAGCTCTTAAGAGCTCGATTAATTATTAATAATCACAAAAAGTCGAATTTTCTGGCTTGAATCAATTCCCAGTTCGTATTTAGCAAGTAGAGCGGCAGAGGAGAATATGTTGGAAAAAAATTTTTTTTTGTATATTTTAGATTAGTTTTAATAAACTCTGATACAAAAAAAAAGGGTGGTGAGTATGAAGCTTCAAACTAATTAATAGCCAAGATGTGAAAGAGTTATATTATGAAACCCTCACTACAAGCATTTTTATAAGATAGATATTTTTTTAACGTTTGTTTTTATTTTTTTATTTTAAAATATAAAAAAGATTACCATTATATAAGGTAGAGGAATATGGATCCTGGATCCTGGATTTAAGCTATTTTTGATTTAATGAAATCGTTAGCTTGTTTTAGAATCTAGTAACTTGGTTAGTATTTTCAGCCCCGTTAGCTGAGCCGTTAAAGATTATGTTAAAAAATAATAATATTAAGAATTAACGTTTCATTTTTTATTTAAATAAGATAGATCTCTATAAAAAAAATCATCATCTCCCGTACATATGTGCACACCTGTAACACTATGAAAAATCCGGGAATAGTAGAAATAAAATAAAATATTATGGTGTTCAAATTAAATAAAATAGATAATATAATTACAAGAAAAAGGAGTAAAACTGCAGATGATGGGATGTATGTGTGGGTGCTGGTGAAGGTTTTTTAATTTAGAATAAAACTTCCTTATAAGACAAAAACTCGCGTTCGAGGTTGGATAGCTTTGCAGCCAATTGGACTGTTTTCAGCTTGAGCAAATTGTTAGTTGTTCCGAGCTGGGCGTTTTTGTCGCGGAGATTTTGGACGTAGTCGATTTTCCTGCCCGGTTTACTTGAACTCTCGCTCTTGGACAAATTGAATCCATTTTTGGTAGCTGGAAACATTTTGCTTGACCCGCTGTTGCTACTAGTTCCAAGAGTTTTGGATGCATTAGGCGCTGACGGTAGCGGCAATGCCGACGTTTGCTGTAGAAGCTCGTTTTGCTGCTCCAGCGTTTCATCAATATCAATCTTTATCATGTTTAGAAGTATATCCAAATGAACACGCAGGATGTCGTTTGTTGTTAGACCGATTGAGCTTGGTATCAGCTTTTCGAACGAAGCCAAGACTTTCTCCCATTCGAAATGGTCAAAACTGGCTGAGTGCATGATTTGAGCTGTTTCTGGAAAGTCCAGAAAAATTTTATCAAGACCGCAGCTTGTTGAAAATTTAAAAACCGAATCAACTAGCTCGACGTAAACATCGGGGTATTTAAGTTTCAGAAATACCAGCTGGTAGTTCATGCATTTAACTAAAAGGTTGATCTCACTTGCGTAAGAGTTGGATCCATCGCTGGATTTCAAACTAGATGCCGCGGATTGATCGTGATGTCTCTGCTGAGACTTGATTGTGCTAACCATTGACTCCATATCAGTTTTGGCGACATCAAGCAAGTTTCTGAGATCAGTATTTGAGGATTTAACCAAGTCTAGTTGGTCAATTGCATCTATTGAAATTGATTTATACTCGTTTGCCAAAGATTTAAAACGGAATAGCTGGTTGATTTGGTCAAAAATTAACTCCATTGAATCTTCAACGTCCATAGTGGTAATGTCATGCTCAGAAAACTTTAGATTTTCATTAAGAATAAGCGATGTATAATTTTTGAATGCCGTCTTGAAGCGTAAAAGCTCAGCTTCTATTTCGGATATCTGGTTTGATTTTGCAATCGATTCGCGGTTCAAATCTGAGATTGAAGTTTTATAGCTATTAATTTTTTCTTGGTGCTTGTCGTTGAGGTTTGCAACCAAATCTCTAGATTCGGCTTCAGCTTCTAATTTAAGCTTCAAAGCGTGAGATAAATCGTCATTTACAGAGTTGTAATTTTTGCGCAAAGTGTGGATTTGCAAATCTCTTTCTTTGATTAAAAGTTCAAGGTCTTTTACTGTTTGGTCCGAGTCTTTTTTAAAACTGGCAATTTTTTCAGAAAATACCAAATTGGCATGCTGGTAGTCTCTCTCTAAGTTAGATATTTTTAGCTCCAAATTTTTAATTATAAGCTGAGACGATTCATTTTGTTTTTTAAAGTTAGAAATGAATTCTTGGTCTTTAGAAATTTCCATAGCTGCAGAACTAAGTTTACTTTTTAGATCACGAGATTCTTTGATTGACTGTGATAGATCGTTTTCCAAGCGCTCTACTTTGAGGTTTGAGTCGTCTAGATTAGCTTGTAAGCTTTGAACTAGATTTTTTGATGCAACGAGTTCAGATTCAAAGTTTAAAAGTTTATTGTTTGAGTCGCCAATAGTATCATTCATTTTCTGTTCGTTAGTGATAAGTGTGGATATTTCAGATTCAAGTTTAATTATTTGCTGGTTTGACTCCAGAAGTTTTTTTTCAAGGCTTTTAGATGCACTAATTTCAAAATCAAGCTTCTTTTGGGTTTCAGAATTTTTTATTTGTTCGGCAAAGAGTGAATCAAGAGTCGAAGAGTAGTTATTGATAAGTGATGATACTTTTGATTTAAGTGAGGTAAAATAGCGAGATAACTCATCAAAATTTTTATCAGTAGGATCTATATGTTCAAAATTAATTGCTGGGGAAGAAGGTAAAACAATAGATGGGCTTCTTAATGGCGTGTGGTTAAACTGTGAGCTTTTAGAATGATCGGTTGCTAATAAGCAGTTGTCCATGTATGAGTTGAAAATGGATATATTCTTTGAGATTGAAGCAAGCTGTGCTGAGTACTTTTCGTTCGCCTTACTGAGGCTATCATTTGTAGTTGAGCACAATTCTTGTAGGGCATCAATTTTTTCAGTGAACTTTTTATCTGAGGCCAGCTTTTCAGCTTGTAATTTGAGAGATAGTTCTTGAATATTTGATTCGAGCAAAAGCTTTGATTTTTTGTCGAGGGATTCGATATCTTCGAGTCCCTTTTTTTTCAGCAGAGAAATTTCGGTTTTGAGAGATTCGATTTCGGAGGCGTTAATAAAGTCCTTTTCGGCAATCAGCTGGTCTTTTTCATTTTTAACTGATTCAATCACTCTGTTGAGCTCAGAGACTTTATTCGAGTGTTCGAGGAGTAAATTTTGGAGCTGTGATTCGACGGACATTAGCTGTGACTTTGCTGTTTGAAGCTCATTTTCTTTGATTTCAAAATTTGAATGAGCGGTTGATATGTCGGCTTTTGCAGTAGTAAGTTCGGATACGGTGGAATCCAATTGCGAGCTTGTGGACGACAACTCAATTTTTAAAGATTCAAGTTCGTGGTTGGTGCTAATAAGTTGGTTTTTAGTTGCGTTTAGTTCCGATAAGGCAGCATCGAGATCACTTTTTGTATTAGCGAGTTGGCTGTTGGTATTAAGAAGATCATTTTTTGAAACAAGCAGTTGATGTTTTAAAGAATCAGACTCTGACATTGAGCTGGATAGCGAATTTTCAGTTTCTGACAATTTGTTTCTTAAAGATGATAGTTGGCTATTACAGTCCTTGAGTTCAGCTAATGTAGAGTCGAGCGAGAATTTGGTCGACGAAAGCTGAGAAGTTGAGTCAGCCAGTTGCGAAGCAATCAATTTATTTTCGGATTTTGAAGTATCGAGCAATTGGCTGAGTTCATCGGTACGCGCTTGCAAACTGCTGACTTGCGATTCGAGTTTCTCTACTTGTGCATTTTTAGATTCAAGCGACTTTGTGGATATGGCATAATCAGAGCGCAAAGTCTCAAGATCGCCAGCGACTTTGTTTGCAGAATCTGTTTGAATATCTAGCTCATTGCTAAGCAGCTCGATTTCGTCCTCGTAACTCGCCAGATTGGCGAGCAACTCGTTGATTTTAGCGTCTTTATCGCCTAGCTCTTTCGATTGGATATTGATAAGTTCCGAGTACTTGTCGTCGAGCTCATTTATCTGCCGCTTGTGGCGCTCTTCATTTTCAAGGATAAGTTTCTTGTTCATTTCGTCAAAATCGCGTTTTATTTTCGAAAGCTCGTTGGTCTTGGACTCGACTTGCTTGACTATACTGGATGACTTTGTGTTAATATGATCCAAATAGCGCTTGCGCTTTTCGCCTGTTCTTAAATTCATCGAAGAGTACCTAGTAGACAATGGCGTCGACGAAACTGGGATCTAATACACAAGTATTACATATTTATAATTCGAAAAGTTGATAAAAAGATATGATTGGAACTGTAGGGCAGGAGGAGTTTTATTACTTGATTAAGACTGGAACCATTGGCTTGGTTGCTAGATTTCTGGACAAACAATCTTTTTGCGGGTCTGACAGACATAATAGAGCTTCGGCTATCGGCAGCAACTGAATCTCTATCGGCGCTATATGGCTCGCCGTTTTCATCAATTAAATCTAGATATTTAAAATACAAAAATAAGTTGACAGTTAAAAAGGTTAGATGTAGAGAGTAGATTAAATTTGTATATGAATTAAAAGGAGCTGAACCTTTTTTGAAGCGATCGGTTTTTGTTATAAATCCATAGTTCTTGTAAGGATTTTCCGGATTGCCGTTGATGTCGTATTGACCAGGACCAGGAATATCCTCATTAGTGGGCTGGAACACATCGCGACCAATCCCTGAAGCCAATTTCCTATTCATGCCAGCAAAAGTCCCTTTTACTTTTTTATTTTTCTAAAAGAGAAATAGTTCTTTGGAAATAACTAATTTTATTTCCGCGATAAATGACGAGAAAATATAAGAAAAGAAATGATCAGCAATACTATAATAGCAGTTTTAGATACTTTTAAATATAAAAAAAAATGTGTTTCTAAAAAAGAGGTTTGTATTATTATTATAGACATTTAACAACTTTGAAATGATTATAGAAAGAAAATTTAGGTGTAAACAAATCCATCCAATAAAGAATCAATCAAAACAAGGCAAAACAAAAAAAAACAAAACAAAGCCGTACCAACCAAAGAACCCAATTAAAAAAAAGGCAATGAATCGAAGGCTTAGGATGGAGTGGAGAGTTTAGCGATGAGACCAACGAGCTGGTTGAGCGACTGCGAGCCTTCAATGATGCGCATGTGCGCGATCCCTATTTCACGCAGGAAATTGAGTTTGGTCAGCTCGTCGATCGACGAGCAGTCGCGCGTCGACCTGAAGAGCCCGGTGATCAGGTCGATTGCCGAGTATCCCATGCGGTGCAGCTGGGTGATGCCAGCAGCAGCAGAACCGAACCGGCGCTCGCTGCAGTCAGCGACGATCATGGCAATCGCTTGTGGGTTCGGCACGTCGCAGATCTGGTACACATTGTGCGCATTTATCAGGCCCGTCGCGAGGTACGTTGCCTGCAGGTTGTTGATCGCCTGCCGCATATCGCCGTCCGCAGTGAACGCCAGCGCCTCGATGCCTTCGGGCACGTACCCGGCCCCCTCGCTCGCTGCGATCTCCACCAGCTTGCTGATCACCTGCTGGTTGTCCAGCTTCGCAAACTTAAGCAACGCGCACCTACTCTGGATCGGCTCGATGATCTTTGACGACAAATTGCACGCAATTGCAAACCGCGTCGTGTTGCTGTATATCTCCATGATGCGGCGCAGGGCTTGCTGCGCACCCGTTGTCATACTGTCCGCCTCGTCGAGTATTATCAGCTTGTGCATGCCCGGACGCATAAAACTCAGCTTCTTCTGCGCAAACAGCTTGATCTTGTTCCGCACAACCTCGATACCGCGATCATCACTCGCGTTAAGCTCGAGCACTGACTCCTTATACATTTCGCTAATTGCTGCCGGGTCGGTTATTTCAGGGAACGCTTGCAGCAGTAGCTCGGTCGCCAAACATCCGATACTCGTTGTCTTGCCTATTCCTGGCGCGCCGCTAAGCAGCAGGTTCGGCATGTTGCCTGAACTAGCTATTGCGCGCAGCCTCGTTAGCGTGTCTGAATTGCCCACAATCTCTGATATTCGCGTTGGTCTATACTTCTCGACCCATGGCAGTTTATATGCATCTATTATTGTGGACATTGTATTCACAGTACTCTATTTCGATATCTGTATCTTACCCTTTTGAAAAACGAAAAAAAAAAATGAAAAAGTTTTGATAGTTGAAAAAATGTATACTTGTTTAGAAATTAAAAAGAAATGCACTTTATTTTTTTTATTGATAGATTTATATTACGGCCTCTGACTTTCTTTGCTCTTATTGGCTATAGATTGATTTTTGTGTTTACATAAAAACTAAAAGCATTTTTTATTTTAAACTCAGTTGAATAGTTAATAATTTTACAATCATTCGAATTCTGATGATTGGTTTGAAAGCTTTAATTATTTATTCAATATTGAAAACTCTTACTTAGTTACTCAAATCAACTTTATTAATTAAAAAAAATAAAATAAAATAAAATAGCAAGGCATTGATTAGTGGGGAAAAAGAAAGAATTAGATGAAAAAAAGTAGGACTATATTTTATTTGAAATGGTCAGTATAGAACTAATTAAAAAAAAAAAAAGAATTAAAGAAGGGTATCTATTAGAGTTCTGCATTGAGAGAATTGTTGTTGAGATACAAAGAGTTTGAAGTTGATGAGATTTAAGAAGGAAGTTTCAAGGGAGTTGATGTTACTAGTGGGCAAAGTGGTAATTTTGAACCAGGCTTTATTTGAGAGAGATTTGTCGAGACAAAATTTAGAGGCAGAGATTAGCGAGGCCAAGAAGATGCGGTTGCAGAATTCAGTTGATTTGTTACATGTATTTAAAACAGTTTGGATGTGATTAGGGGAGACATTGGATGGGAAATCGTTAGATAGGGATTGTTTTAGTGGAGATGTTGGCAGGGGAAAAGGGATGGAGGTGTTATTTGGGTTTTGGGAGACTAAGGTGATGTTTGTAGTATCCAGAGCGATTGGGGTTACTGGGCTTAGGGTAGGGGAGGTGGTTGCAGAGGAGACAGCTTCAAAGTTAGGAGTGTTTGGGTAGGAATTTATGGGAATAGACTGTTTGAATTTTTCGGAGTCGGAGAAGAACCTTTCTAAGGAAGACTTTTGAGAACTTGAGAGACGAATGCTTGTGGGGCGATCGAGGGTGTTTGGGTATTGCTGGGTAGGTAGTTGGGGAGAGGAAGAGTTTGAGGCTAGCAGAGCAGATTTTGCGCGGAGGATATAAATGAGTGCAACTTCCAAAATAGAGAGAGGGAGTTTAGATGCTTGGAAAGAGCTAGATACAAAAGAGGAAATAGCGGCTATATCGGGGTTAAAATTGTTGCAAGGCAGAATGGTGTTGAGAACGTGGGCTATGACATTTACTAGTTTAGAGAGCTTGGCAGAGGCTAAAGCGCGGGACTTTTCAAGAGCGATTTTTTTGAGTAAAGCGAATTGAAGAGAATTTACGTTATTGTTGTTGGGTGGTATACTGGTATTGGGGAGAATTTCGCTTAAAGAAGCGATAGCTAATGGTAAATTAGAAAAGTTTAGCAGCTTTTGGGAGAAAGCAGGGGTTGTTTCTGATTTACACTGTTGTAAGTTTTGGAGTTTTTGAGAAATTTTATGCCTTTTATTAGGACTTAGGGCAGTTAAGTTATTGCAGCTTGAGTCATTGGGGTACAAGGTGCGTTTAAGAGAATTTTGATTTTTAGTGACATGGTTATTTAACATTTTCTTGCCAAAGATTTATTATAATGTATTTTTTTTTGGCCCTTTAAAACTGAGGTAAGTTGTTTTTTTTTATATATGGAGCGGAGGGAAGTAAAGTTTTTTTTTTTTTAGGAACTAAAAAGTACGAATAGCCATTAATATAAAATTTTCAAAAAAAAAGGAGGAGGGGTGGTTTGATGGGCGGGTTCTGAGTATATTTTCTAGATGTTTTTTGAAGGATGAAATCGAGAGTTATTAATTAGAAGTTAGGATAGAGTGGGATGTTGTAGTAGTTCGAAATTTATCGTTAAAAAATCGTGGTTTTAACAGTAGTGAGCGCGATTTGAGTTGAAAGGAATGTAAGCTTTAAAGTTATAGAAAAGTGTAGGGATAGTGTTAATGCAAAGTAGAAAAATAGTCTGAGTCAAAACAGAGACAAGAAATAAAAATGGAGGTATAATTATTAAACTTGAATTTTTGATTTTAAACTTTAAAAAAAAAAAGATTAGTTGGAACTAAAGTTTAGACCAAACCATTTTTAATAATCAAAGTACGTGTATAAAAAAGAGTATAATTAAAGTTAAAAAAAAGGTGGGAAAGTGGGTAGCGAGTAGCTGGGTAGGGACACGACTATTTTGGATGGTATTTTGTCTGGTATTTATACTATTTTTTTTTATTTTTCCTCCAAGAAAATAAAAAGTTGAAAAAGAGATGCAGGATTGATATAATTGGGCGAGATGGGAGGGGATATTACACACTAATTATTTTTCAGAATTATTTCCTCTTTTAGAATTGCGCAATAGGGAAGACATCGTTTCTATTTGGTCAGTCACTCTTTCTAACTTTAGCGCATTTTATGAATTTCTTTCTAATTGACACTTTTTTTCAAATAGATTAATGCAATACTGACACACATTCTGAATGACTTTCTAATGGACATTATATCTGATATGATTTTGATTGCGTTGACATGACTCTGGCTGCGTTGTCAAATTCTGGCGTTCGTTATAGCTGACACTTTAACTCACTCCTTATCTTTTGCATCAGCAGGAAAATCCTACACCAGGTCTATATGACACCGCTTCTATTTAGCTTATGAGAGCGCTGATGCGCAGATAGAGTGTATTGGCTAAGGGCAAATCTGAGTTACGAGAAACTGAGGCCGTGAATGCTGTCTGTTGTCTGCTACCTGCTGTCTATTTCCTGTTGATTACTCACTTAGAATTAGTAGCCTGAAATCTATATGCTGGAAAAAAAGGGCAAATCTAGACCCCTATTACCCATTGGCTTGCTTTTCTACACGCTACAAACCAGAATCCCGGTCTCCCTTCCCCTCCCTTCCCCTCCCTTCCCCTCCCTTCCCCTCCCTTCCCCTCCCACATCACCATACCACAAAATCCAGAATAGCTTTCTGACCTCTACATACACCTTATAGGCCTGGAGCATTTTCGGAATAGGCCGGCTTGTGCCAATAACTGGATTTTATTTTTATTATCTTTGCTCAGTGGTTGGCTGCGTTGTTATGCAGAAACCGGAATCAAAATGTTCAGACCAATAGCTTTTTAGAGTTGACAAGTTAGGTGAGTCAGCTAAAAAATAAAAGTTCGTGCATATTTTTCTTGGGCTTCGATTGGCGCCCTCCATCCTAGCGCTAGATCTACCTCTTGCAATACCCCTAACACCAGCAGCACTACATCCACACTTAATTTTACCAAATAGCCCCACTCGTAACAGTAACATTACCAATAATGCATTATCTGCCCTTAATGCTGACTCTGTTCTTAACAAGCTCGCGGTTTTTAGTATAGCTTAAATCTAAATGACCCGCTTTTGCCTCATGTCTCGCATCCTCTCTCTACTCCCTCTTATCCTTACCCTAAATGCTCAGTTAGTATATACTACCACTAACCCCAAACGTCAACTCTTTATCTACTGATATGCCTGCCTACTTGCCTTTCTTTCTACTCAAATACCTTCCTTCATTGGCTTAATTTAGTGACTAACAAACACAACTTTGACTGATATTGTGCAGGTGTAATTATCGAGCATAAGCCATCATGGCCACTTCCTTAGTGACGCACCTAAACTCCCTATATCCAATCACATTCCTTATTCCTCTACACTTCCCTTATCCTGCCAATCATCTATCCTCGCTTCTGAGCATCCAAGCTTTCCCACGCCCATTTCCGCTCTTCATCTGCAAAATAATTCAGTTCCTATTTTGCTATCACCGTGCGAAAACCTATTGGCTCCTTCCCCTTTCTACACTACTAGCCCATCCCACTCCCCATTTGCCACCTAGATGCACCAATCATCTA
>LSSN01006032.1:0-11463 GCA_001970855.1 Smittium culicis | reverse complement strand
TAAAGCATTTTACTATTCATGAGTCTTTTCGTAAAGGATTCGTTTACTGAGGTATAAAAGATTTAAAAAAATAATTAGAATTTAAAATAAAAGCATTTTTGTAAACTATCAGAGGCTATACGTAATTTTATTTAATTTTAAAATTTTGCAATAACGCGAGGTAGATCAAACTGAGAGGGCTACAAAAAATATTTTTGTTTAATTTAAAAGCTTATTAGCTTTAGATCTGCCTCTATGTATAAGTCAGAGCTAATAAAAATCAATTAATTATTGAGTTAGTCCGATCATTGACGATCGGCCGGTTCATACCGACGCCGATCCGATCTGATGAAAAATTTTACTTTCGAATTTCAACTATGGTCATTAGAAAGCCCGTAAAACGTGCTAGATCACTGTTTAGTGATATCGTTAAGGGGGATGACCCCCAATATGCTACCAAAGCAGAATTAACCAGCACAATCGTTAATTCCACTAGTGTATTCAACCAATCCAAGTTGAATACTCAATATTTAAACCAAAAAACTCCAAAAAAAATACAAATCCAACAAAGCCAAAAAAAAAAAACGGTAAACTTAATAAAAAAATAACTAAAATTCTTCCAAAGCTGGACATAACCCAGCATAGGGCTGTATCCCTCAAAAACCTTATTTTTGGGGGCAAACAGAGCTGCCTAAAAAGGTTCTGTGTAGCAAGATCCGATCAAAAGATCGGTATTGACTGGAGCTATTTTAATGGATACGTTTTAGAGACCTTGAATGTGGTATTTAATGTCATAGGTAAAAGTTATAGACGATATAACATGACTTATTGCAATTGTCACATATATAACTCTTGATAAGCTAGAAGACGCAACAAATCTAATGTCTAAGACATTGAATCATGATGATCAGAAAATTGATCTTTATCAAACAGTAAAAATGGGAGAGGATATCATGACTGTCAATATTCCGAACTTTAAGGAAATTTCTATCACAAAAATGTTTGAGCTGGTCACAAAGCTGCTGAAACCATTTGGCCAAATCAAGAAAATTAGCGCCTTATGCAATAAATATAGAAATGAGTATATTACTTATGGTATTAAGGCTCTACTATGAAAAAATACTATTGACACTGAACTGCCACTTTATCTTGACCACGAAGATGGTAGTATAGACATCCGCTACCGAGGATGCAGGGAAGCTTGCAAATACTGTAAATATGATGGGCACTGCAAACCGTAGTGCCCAACATTAAAAAACATCACAAGAAAAAAAAAATCCATAAAAGATATGACGCAATCGTCGTTGAAATCATTGCTTCCTGAGCCTGCTAAGATTGAATTTTCAGCACCATCAGCATCAGTAATCAAAAACGATTCCCCAAAAATTAATATTAATAACGCAATTATTCACGATACCCCTAAAATAAGTGGAGATGATAAATATTTGCCCTAAAAATGAATCTTCAGTGGCAAATTCTAACACTATAAATATACTTATCCGCTTACTGGGCTTAAAAAAGCCACCAGATTAATCTATAAACCTAAAAAAGATAACATCTGGTAAAAATAAATAAGCTATCATCCGATTATCTTAGAAAATCATAAGAAATCAGTGACGAGATAGAAAAATCGAAAATAAATAATGCCAATAAAAAAACATTTGAAAGTGATGACTACCAAGATTCAACATCAATTGCGGTTTGAAGCTCTCCAACAGACATTATAAAAAATATACAGCACTAAAATAATAATTATTAGAACCAACTGAAGTAAATAGCACACCTATAGATCTAAGAATTATGACTGAAAAGGTCAGGCTAGAATAAATAACAGGAAAATAAATCATTGGCTACGTCTCCAAGGTTGACTGTGCACCTCAAAACAAAAGTATAGCCGGAATGTACTTGGAATCTTACCTTTCGATTCAATCCTTATCAGTTATTAAATTATGATTTTTTTATAAAACCAAAATTTCTATGAAAAAATATACTTAAATAATTCGAAAGAAAATAAATCGATAAGCTGTTGAATAAAAAATGGAATAATTGTCCAAAAAAAAGCATAATAAAATGCATACTACTAAAATAATCGCCCAATAAGCAAATTAATATGTAAAAACTTAAAAAATTGATCTTAAAATGATCACACGAGCTCCTAACACGAGATAAATACATAATTTCATTTTCTAAATTCCGTATAAAAAATCATAAATTTCGATCTGCTAAAATTACTATCCCATTAAATTTAAAAATTAATCTTCTCAAAAAACAACTCATTATTGGGGATGATTTACAATACATGAGGTATCAAAGGTATAAGCGAACTTTGGTATTTTTAAAAAATACATATTATAGATATCGTAGTACTGTAAGGAATACCACTAAAATAACATAACTCCATTTTATCGTATGAATGAACCGTAAGATATCCACCAGGAGCAAATAAATCGAATTTATAGCACCACATATATTAAATTTAGGCTCTAAATTTGACTTTATTACTGACTGAAACGAGTTTTTTTTGGTATTTGTGATCACATAGGAGTTTATCATGGACTTTCCTTAAACACCATATTGCAGTGGCGAGAATAACTGTCGACTAATTGAATTTTCCTCATTTATTATATTTTTAGGGAAGTAGTTTATTAAATTATTCAAGTTATATGCATTTATAATTATACAGCTATACAGAAAATTTAATTTATTAGATAGTGCTCATAATTTTATACTATGAGTGTAATTTTTTTAAAAAATTGCGGTAAAAGATATTACTCTTTATTTTTTAGAAAGTAGTAATTAGCTATTTATTTTATTTTTCGATGTTTTATTATAAATAATGATCAATTACAATTAATACGCTGCTTCCGGGGATTCTTTGAAAACGCTAATAGAATAAACTCAAAATATTAATAGAATATATCAATTAATAAGGCAAAGTTCACCCAAAGATATGAGAATTTGATATTTCTGTTGAATCGAAATCCTGTTCATAAGTTTTCAAACGCGGTTGATTTTATTATTTTTGAAATTATAAGATATTATCAGATTCTTATCATGAAATATTTTTGAAACTTGAAAAACATAAGCTTTAGCTTTACTTATAATACTGTATTATTTTTACGAAAAAAATTTTTTTGATTATTCTGAAATTATAAAAACTAATCTATGCTGAGCTATCAATGATCTGTAAGGCTTATTACGTCAAATTAAAATAGGATTTATATAGTTTTTTTTGAATATCTTATGAATTCTTTATCTAGGTTCCAGAACCTGATCCTAGATTTGGGTGGCATTTCTGGGCTTAGTAGATCATGCTTATATTTTATATCAAGGTCCAATTTTTATTTATTAATTTTTATCACCTGATATACTCTTGTTTTTTCATGGTACAATCTAGAATTGTAAAGGCAATATTTAAAGAATTTTATTATAGATTTTATGTAATCTTTTGATTTTTTTCATGAAGAATCTCATCATTTTATTCTTCATGAGCATAGTATCTGATTTAAATGATAAAATCTATTATAGAGTGTCTATTTATAATTATGTAGTCATTAAACATATTTTTTTGAATTTAAAACCTGGAAAATTCCAGAAAATCGCCGCTAAATCAAATTTAATAACTGAAATTTTATGTATATTAATCACACAAAAAGTTAGGTTTTCTAGAATAGTATTCTGCTTTATTATCATCCTTTAGTATCCTTCTCTGATATATTAGACTTAATCAATAATGAATAATTGTTACAGCTATTTAGTATCAAGCACTATTTTTTTTAATCCATTATAGAATTGTATTTCGCTTGCTTGATGATTTTCGTTAATTCTTAATATAATTGACTAAAACACGTATTAATCGACACCGGGATACACTGGCTCTTATTTACTATTTTAAAAGATTATATTCAAGTTCATCGAAATATCTACAGCAGTTTTAACGTCTAAAATCGAAGCTAAATAGATGTTTTATCACATATGATACTTTGTTGGAACTGTGAGTATTCGTCTTATATTATTTTTATTAATTACTTATAATTTCTATTTCAATTATAAGCAGAAGTTTAATGTATAATTTTGTTGAATTTTATATGATGGAACAAGCTAGCTCATCAAATAGTCAACAAAAAGACGCGCGATTAAACAATTTTTAGTTATCGAATATTGTACCATTTGTGTCACTAGTTCGAATAACATAATTATTTATATTTATCAGTATATTTTTAACCATTACTTTTTTGATTTACGAAAAAGAATATGTATTATATAAACTTATTTAAAGACGATTAATTTTTTTCAATAAAAAATAACACTTAATTCTTAAAAAGATTATAAAAATTCAGTTCATTTTACCAGTAATAATATAATTTACTCTTATCAAAGGCGATAAAGCGCTGAAATTAATGGGTTATGGATTAGTAGCTGAAAAAAATTAATTAAATGGATTTAAAAAAGGGGTAGCAGAGAATAAGTATGTATTGAGCTATATTTAGTATCTAAAGATATGTTTCAAAGCCAAAAAAATACAATTCTAAGCTACGGTAATATTAAAGTCATTATTTTTTTGATATCACTAATTTTAAAAAATTTTGCAAAATCAAAACAGCTAATTAAAATTATAAAATATATTATAATAGTTTTTTCAAGTCATTATTATACGATACTTATTCTATTCTATTCTATTCTCAAATAAAAATAAATTCAAATAAATTCAATAATGTGTAGAACCTATCGTTTTTCTGTATATAAACCATTATTCACTTTTAAAACGAAGCTAATATCTATTCTTCAATCATCGAAGTATTGATACTTTCTGTTGGTTTTATTTTCGCACTCTTATGTATGAGCATTTTTTAAGAATATTTACCCTTTAATTTATGGTGGAAAAATAGCTCCCACGTATCTATTTTTCTTGTTAGTGTTTTATTTCATCTATATAAAAGGTAGTTTTGTTTGATTCTATATAAATATATTATTGGATGTATAATGACTTTTTTAATTCAAAATGCAAGGGAAATTTATTTAAAAAATGGTTGTAAACTAAAAACGATAACAAAAACTTATGAGAAATGCGAATACTCCTAAGAGTATTTGTGTAAAAATATTGAATTAAATATGATTAGTATACGGTAAGTTAAACTTTATAAATTAATGTTATCATAGAAAATAAATGTATTGAGCGAAATTAATTAATGGGAAAACTCATTACTCAATTATGAATTATAATTGGCAGAATTTAGATAGCTTCTGCTTCGCTTTCGGTTTCCACAGCGACACATCTAACAGAGATAACTTTCAATATCTTACAGCATCTCGCTGATAATAATTATTTAATTGAAATTTTATAACATATTACCTTTTTATAACAATTATTGTTATGATGTTTCTAAATTCATTTGACGTTTCTTAAATTAACTTAGAGTCTTTTACAGCAATTAATTATCATTATTAAATGTATATTAATCCACCTTATTTATACATCAGACTATGAAATCCTATGATTCAATGCTTTGAGGCTTATACTGATATATAATTAAATATTTTTCTTTATAGTTGATTATGGTTTTAATATTGGGATAATTGACAAAATATCCATAGCATATATTTCAATACTCATAGTTTATTTTTTAAGCCCGTATTTAAAGTTTTATACCCATTAAAACTCTATTATCCAATGAAATATGTTATAAAAAATCTCTATCCAATAAACTTTATCCTTAATAGAATTTCCCTTATTGTGAAAGCCGTAAAATATAAGCCCCAATAAAATCATTTCCTTATAAACGAGATTATTTTAATAAAGCTATTCCATATACTGTATTTAATAAAACTTTTTTTTTTTGCTTTTTAATAGATTAATTTATAAAAAAGTAAAGATCATTTAACTTGAATAAAATAAAACTTAAAATGTAAAAACATTTTACTTTATAAATAGTAAGTTAAGCATGATAAATAAATAAGAAAAAGTTAGACGGGTTAAAAATATATATTCAGTTTAAAAAAGTTAAACAGATTTAAATTTTTTGTTTTTTTAAATAAGGTTTGAACAGCTAAACATTTTCGTTTATATATTTAGTGATAAAAACGTAAATATTCCTATAATATTACATTATTTTATATTTTAATCGTAGTTATAATAAATTATAGCTAAGTAAAAATGATATAATCTGAATTTTTCAATTAAAATATTTCATTTTTACACAAAGAGGAAGTATCAAACTATATTATGGAGTATAGCATTTCTTGTTTTCGAAAACAGTATGTACACAATAGCTGTAGCGAAAGAGTTATTTCAAAGCGCAGAGACCCAAAATATTACTTTATTATATCTTTTTGGAAGCGAAAAGGCTTTAAATTTCGTTTGGAAAATAAAAAAACTCCACTCTTGCTAACCTTCAAAACCTTCAAGTAGGGTAAAACATTTAAAAACTTTTATTGAACATGAAAAAAATACATTGACTTCTGTAAACCCAAAGATGCTATAAAAATTCTAAAAATTTGCACCTGCTTGAATGTTAAATACCAAAAAGCGTATAAATAATTAGAATTTCTGGGGGGGGGGGGGTTTAAAGATATTTTGATATCTATTCTTATGGTTTGATCCAGCCACATCTTTTGTGGCATGAAGCTAATAATTCAGATACTGTTAATGACTACACAGAAAACGAAGTGTTATTTGAATTTGAATTTGAATTTATTGACCCAAAAATTTGCATTGAAATTTTTAAAGCTAGTCTGCCAATAATAAGCCTAGATGAAATTCACATAAAAAGAAATTTTAAAGATATAATTATGATAGCTACAGGCCTGGATGGCGACGATAGTATGTTTCCTTTGGCTTTTGCCATCGCACAAGTAGAAAATGAATATTGTTGGGATTTATTCGTTAAAAACTTTGAAAAAGGATTCAAAATAAAAGTTAATAACTCCGCGTCGATTATAAGCGATCGCAATAAAGAGATAAATTATGCAGTAAATAAACACCTAACTGTAAAAAACCATTCATTGTGCGTAAGGCATATAGAAGGTAATATTAAAAGTATTTTCAGAACCGACACATCAGGTTTAATCTGGAAAGCAGCCACAGAACCTAGAAAATTAGGTTTTATTTCGACAATGAGCTATTTAAATAAAAAAAAACCTAAATTTTAAAATTATTTAGTAAAAATACCTGCAGAACTGTGTGAAAGATCGCATTTTTCGGTTCTGATATTTGGTCATATTACGTCAAATATTTCAGAGTCCTTAAACTCTATGATAGTAAAAATAAGAAAAGAAAATCCTTTAATGATATTCTATTTAACAATAGATAGAACGAATTCGATAATGTCAAATAAGAGCCAATACTATAAGAAATTCGATACATTAGTTCCTCCTAAACTGGAAAAACAAATAAATGAACTGAAAAAAATAGCAATAGAATTAAATATATCAAAGTTTAACAACGAAATTGAGACAATAGTTTAAAATAAAATTGTCTATAAGCGGAATAGGGTTGTCAATATTATAAAAAATACCTGTTCTTGCAAATTCCCTGAAGAGTACGGTTATCCATGCCAACATTTATTTTCTGCTAATACAGATAGAAAGTCTGAGAATTATAAATACACGAAGCTAGGGCTCTGAAAAAAATTAAAAGTATTTACAACAATTTTATCGGGAATACTGATTTAATGAATCTGGTTCCAAAAAATATTGTTCCGCCAAATGAAATTAAAAAAATTGGCCGCAGAAATTTAGATAAAAGAATAATACCTATATCTCAAAAAATACCTAGAAAAAAGCAAAAATGCAGCATTTGCAAAGATGAAGATCATAATAGAAGGAAATGCTCAAAATAGCCAATATAATATATTTTATAAATCTCAGTTTAAATAATAAGATTCTTTGTATAGAAATCTATCAATTTGATTTTTATGTTGCTTTATATTTAAACTTATAGTTATTAGGATTTTATTGTGTAAATTAAAATATCTTGTTGGTTTTTTTATATTAGAAAGTGTTAATATCGAATACCGAATACCGAATACCGAATACCGAATACCGAATACCGAATACCGAATACCGAATACCGAATACCGAATACCGAATACCGAATACCGAATTGGAATTATTTAATATTACGAGGTTCAGAATTATGATTTATTGATTATTTACATATTTATTTATACTCGTAAAATAAAAAAAATTACAGTTAGAATTATAAGAATATAAATTATTACCGATTTTATATTACAATAAGTTGAATAGCAAAGTAAGTACTGGAAGGGGGGGATATAAATCAGCGTGCTGGAAACTATTCGTTTTACTCAGGCATCCCGTTTGATTGATTCGAATTAATTGAAGATGAATTGTGTAATTTCGGGGTCTAAATTCAACTAGATATATTTTTCAACAGAGTGGACTTTAAATGTTGAATCGATAAATCACTTCTTTCATATCGAGTTTATCGCTAGTTCGGATCGATAAAAAAGCAGTTGCGATCGATATCAGGTCTATATTGTTTTGAAAAAGAGTATATACTGATCTATGAAAGTACCAGATAATAATTTGTTTTAGTCTAATAGAGAAGTTATGTTTTTATTAGTATTTAGTAATAAGAAATGGTAAAAGTAATCATTTAAAGATAAAATATTATCACCGTGAAAAACATTCATAATTAGATAAATCAAACGATTAAGGATAATATTTTACTTGAAAATTAATCAGCAGTAGTAAACTGATAATTAAATGGTCAAGGAAAAAAAACTATTATGTAGAAGTAAAATATCTTGTTCGAATAAAAATGATTATAATGAGCGTGAAAAAAGAATAAAGTGCACTATTGGGTATCTATAGAATATGAAAACAAACTAAAAGTAAGCTTTCTTAATTTGCAAGCAAATTAAAATTGAAAGTGAAAATACCAGTTTTATTCACTAAAAAATTGATTGAAATTATTTTTTAAATTTAATTGAATTCTATAGTTTTAAAATGTATAAAACTTTAAACGCAAGTATAAATAAATAATCTTTGAGCACTGAAACATAGAGTATGGGTATTTTGTCCACTACTCCTTATAATATAGGTTAAAGCTCTGAAACTTGCGATTGTATTTAAAATTAGCCAATATTTTTTAATATGCTGAGCATTTGCTATCAAGAATGCATGTTTTATCTACCAAATGTATATTAGAAATTTAAAATGAAAAGACAATTAAATATTATTAGAAATTATACTATAACTACAAAAATTTCAAATTAATGGAATTACCAGGAGTTTACATCATAAAATATATTATAGTATTCAACTTTAAGTGAGTAGATAATAAAATTTTAAATTATTTATGTGATAGAACTGACAAGTCAATCTAGAAATGATTTAAAAGTCGGTAATAATATGTTATATCGATTTTGAAATAATTATTAAAGTTATATAGGAATTTTTATCAGACAATATATCTTACCTGTGGGTATTATTTTCTTCCGCCTCGCATATGATAATTTCTTAGGCATTATTCCTCAGAAATAAATAAAACTACGGAATATTTTCAGTGCCAACTAAACACCTAATAAATTTCAATTTAAATTATGTAAAATAATAAGTATGATAAAACCTCATTGAAGTGATTTAGCTTTCACATTTTGTCAAATAAAACTTTTAAATTTCATTTTGATACTTTTTCATGTATTATTTTACGTCTATCGGTTACAATTAATGATAAATATCAAAATTTTAAGTTTTCTGTCAAAATAAAATATTAATAAATACCATTGATTTTCTAATTTTTTAGTAAGATTTATAACACTAATGCATCAGTACATTCTAATTACCAAGCTTTAAGAATTCAAATTGCTAGTAAAACCACAAAACTTGATTTTTAAAACCAGTTTTAAAGTTTTAAACTTCATTTATGATTCTTTTTTTGATATTTTTAGATGGGTAGATAAATATAATAAGTATATTAAGTATAGGTATAATAAAAGTAGTGTATGCTAAAAAATTCTACCACTGGTTTATAATTTTATTTCAAAGAGTCTGTGACTTATAGTTAAATAAATCATCACTGTAATAATTAAACATTTCTTATAAGCGTATACCTGGGCTCTATTAATAAATAATAATTATTATCGTCTTACTTTGTGCTCCATTTATCTAGAAGAAAATTTATAAAACCATGTCATATATATTCTCATCGAATTAATGATTTAATATCCAATTATTTAAAAATAAATAGTTTCAAATATCAGTTATCTTTATTATAAATTTATTTTGTGAATAATAAAAAAAAGTATCAATTAATAATTATGTATATATCCAAGATTTTATAAACCTATGATACTTTTATATTTCTGTGCTTGAAGAATATATTGGGCTATTAATGCTAAAGATTATAATTCAGATTAAATATTATAGTTTAATATTTTCTAAATCAAATACATATTTGAGCTGAAGTAATTACAATAAATAGGTATTCTAAGTTTACTACACAAGTTTCGTCAGATTAACGATACAATTTTTAAGTAAAAACATTTAGATAAAACAATATTTCAGTTTTCAATAATTTTATATATAAGTGCCATCAACTTTACGGTAATTTAAAGGTAAACTGACATACAAAAAAAATTCAGACTATAAAATTTAAAAATTCAGCTGTATTTTAATCAACACTTAAATTTATACATGAAGCTCGGGAAAAAGAACAATTATTTGATTATTTTATATTAGAATAATTGAAATCATCGGCTATTATGATTTGAAGATCAATTCAGAATTCATAATTCTCGAAAATTCTAATGTAGCTTCAGCAGCGTATATGAATTAAACAACCTATATGTTGCTATAAATTGGAGCCGCAAATAGAGGTTGATCTCTAGTCTGCACTGTGACTGTAAATTGTTATTGCATTTTTTTTCAGTTTGTATTTATGCCCAAAAGAAATTCTTCATATTTTCTATACGTGAAAATTTTTCGATTGATATGTAAATCGAATATTGGCATTATATACATCATTGTAAATCAATAATAATATTCATAGAACATATTAAATAGGTATCTGTTAAAAAAATAGTGATATAGAGGTATAATTATATTTCTATTCCTAAAATGTAAATTTCAGAAAACGAGAATTGAATTTTATAAAATACATAAAAACAGTGTAAATAATATTATTATTTGAACTTTGAATGGAAATCATATGATTAAAGAAAATGAAAAGGTGATAAAGAACATACATTACTCAGAAAAAACTACATTATATTACATTTGGATAAAACTGTATTTTTTAATAAACCTAATTATTCAAATTTTATGGATAAATCAAATGAGAAAAAAAATTAAATATTTCCATACACTATATAGTGGCTCATATAATAATAAACCGAAAGCAGAACCTTTTTTTTTTTTGTCTCAGAGAGTTTATTAAACATAATTTAAAAGTATACAAAAACTAATAAAAAATTTTTAAAAAGTTAAAAAAAATATTAAAAAAATAATTTTTCAACCGAC
>LSSN01006031.1:0-34999 GCA_001970855.1 Smittium culicis | reverse complement strand
GATTCGTTTTAGTACCTATATTAATTATGCTGCTCTAGGTTTTGGTTTTCAATTTTAGTTTTATTTTTAGAGAGATGGAGCCATTTTTATCTCCCTCTTTTTTACTAAATATAATTAAATTATAACTAATAGAAATTATTAGAATTCAAGCTAACTATCTGGATTGCTCAATCATTGGTGGAAAAACGTACATGAAGTATAAAAAGCCTCCAGTAATTAAGCAATTTTATCAGTTGTCAACTCACGTTCCGCATATAAAATAAATGGTAAATAAAAGAATTAAATAAATATTAATTAGTTTAGGAGGATTATCTCTCATAATATTTTTTATATGACAGAACTATCTCTAATAAATTAATAATAGAAAATTAGAAGCAAGTCAATAGGGCAAATAGACTGCACACATTAGTCTTCAGTAAACGAATAGATATTAAGATGGCAAATAATGTATGTCTATTGGCCAAAAATCCAAAAATTATTTATTCTTGTAGCGAATAGGGCTCTTTGTTTGATGCACGGTCATAGTTTTGAAGACTGAATTGAATAAAGTTTTAAAGTTTCTGTATAATTTTCTTATCTTTAATAGAATTTTTCGATTGTAAATAAAACATCTTTTATAGACTTTGTTAGACTTTATTTATAATACTACTAGATTTCCGTATAACTACGTTCTGTTTTCTATAACTATACTTTTTTTTTTCCAGCAATTTACTCCTTCAAAATATTCCAGCTAAAATTTAAAATCAGAATTCTTGTATATTCTATTGCTAATTTATATTTCGAGATTAGTATTTAAGTTTTGTACCCCAAAGCTAAAATTCATTTTACCTTTCTACTATCACAACAGCTCCACTGATATTTATCGAGAAATAATTACCAAATTTTGCTTTCACTCTATTTGATTTTGAATAAGACTTTTAACTCAATACGTTACATTCTTCGATCAGCAACGATTCCATTAGCACTTCTTGCCTATTAAACTCGCAACATCATTCCTATAATTCATCTAATACCATCTCGCTGAAAATCGAATATAATATTTAATGGATTTTCTTAATAATCGGCCTAAAATTACTGATATAGATTTCTGCAACAATCCTAACGATGAATTTGAACTTTTTGATACTGATGCCCCTGAAGCTGCTAATTTCCAGAACTTATCTCTTGAAAATGAAATGAAAGATCTCTCTATGAACAGTGACAACAAAAGCTCACAACAGAAAGTTTCTTTAGATCATTTCGACGTCATCAAACTTATTGGTTCTGGAGGGTAATTTTCATATATTATATATCTATATCCAGCCCTCCCCCTAGCCCATAAATTTTATATCATAAATTCTATCAAACTAAAATAAAAATTTTTTGCATTTGTTTCTTGTATAGATATGGAAAAGTTTACCTTGTTAAAAACAAAAAAACTTCTAAGCACTATGCAATGAAAGCCCTCCAAAAATCAAGCATCGTTAATCACGAAAGGCATATAAATTTTGCTAAAACAGAAAGAGCAATTCTCGAAATAGTCAAGCATCCTTTTATTGTTTCTTTACATTACGCATTTCAGTCAAAGTCCCGGCTATATTTGATTATGGACTATGTAAATGGTGGCGAGCTTTTCTACCATATGTCCAAAGAAAGAATATTTTCTGAATTGCAAGCCTCTTTCTACTCTGCTGAAATCGTTATTGCAATTAATCACCTACATAATAATGGTATAATTTACAGAGATTTAAAACCTGAGAATATACTACTCAGCGCTAATGGTCATTTGAAAATAACTGACTTTGGCTTGTCGAAGTTGCAACTAAACTTCCAGAATTCTGATTTCAGCCAATCTGATCCAAACAATCCTTTTAAAACCAATACTTTCTGTGGCACTCCTTCATACATGGCGCCTGAAATTTTTGACTTGCAAAAGCCATACGAAAAATCCGTTGACTGGTGGTCTCTTGGTATCTTAATTTACGAAATGCTCACCGGAAAAGTTCCATATAAAGGAAAATCTCACAAGCAAGTCTATGAAACTATACTAAAAAAAAAGATTGTATTCCCAAACTATCTTTCAACTGATTCCTCAAACATAATCAGAAAACTCCTAAAAAAATCTCCAGAGCAAAGACTAGGTTTTGGCTCTTCTGGATTTGAAAACATTAAAAAACAAAAATTCTTTTCTGGAATCAATTGGAAAAATATGCTGTTGAACAGCGAATCAATAACACCACCAATCATACCAGTTGTCAATTCTGAGTCTGACTATAGCAATTTTGACCTAACTTTCACTGCTCAGCCCATTTCTCTCTTCTCAAATGCCAACGCACTGCAAAAAATGCAGAATCTAGCCCTACTTGCAGAAAATAACGCAGTTCCATCCCCCATTATACCTAATAACGATGCCAATCTAAATAATAATTACACTGATAATAGCTTCCTTAACAATTCTGACATTAACTATAACAAAAATAATAACAATCAACACATAGATCCAAATTTATCCCCAGCAATTATCCCAATTCCAATAAAAACAAATCTAAAGAAAACAGATTCGAAAAAACATTTACAACACAATGACTCCCAAAATACCACTCAAAACCCCGAATTCTCTGCTACCCCAAATTTCGTAAATAATATCCCCTCTCCACAAAGCTATAACAGCGATAGCAGCTTAAATAAAAATTCAGATAATGTTTTCTTCGGTTTCAGCTTTGTTGCTAAATCTTCTATCAACGATTGATTAAATATAATTCTTTCTAGATAGATACTTACTTTTTATTTTATAATTAGAATATCTTAGATCAATCATAAAACATATTACAAAATTCTTTACTTTCACTTTAAAAAAAATCTAAAATATATCGTTTATTCAAACGTTATTTTATTTAAAAAAAAAAGTCTAAAATAAAAAAAATAAGTAGTATAAGTATTTTATATCCTCAGTACAACCAATTTAGAATCTTCACATCCGACAATCAGTAAATCAGCGGTGTCGCTTGTAGATTTTTGCTTGTTTCTGTTAATAAAGTTTCCACGGCTATTTGAATTAGAGCAAGTTGAGCCGAAAAATCTACTATTATTTGCCGAAACGCAACTTTTACTCGAAAATTTAATACAATATCCATCAATCGGTAGCTCAAATGAGCCCACCAATTTCAAACTGTTTAGATCAAAAAATTCAACTGTTCTTTTGTTTAGTAGTACTGCCACTAGCTCACGCTTACTATTAGAATCGCAAATTGTAAGCTGGGATTTACCATGATTGGATGGCTCTTTTCCAATCTGCATAAAACTATTATTATGATTTCCAAATATTCGCGGTGCTCTACTCGAAGAATGTTGACCAAATGATTTGGATGGAACATTGAATTGAATGTTGCTTGTAATTGACCAGTCCGCTACAACATACCCTTTTTTCATTTTATTACTAGTGAATAAATGCATACCATTTATTGTAAACATTTGAAGGAAATATCGCCTTTTGTTTAAATCAATTCTTAAGGAAAAAGTATCGTTATCACTAAAATCTGGGTCTTGGACATAACATAGTGTAAGAATTCTAGAATCAGGTAGAACAAAAACCTTTTCAACAACTCCATTTAAGCTGAAAATGCTTTTCCCGATTAATTCGCTAAACAAAGGAACGCTAATATTTTGCATAAAACTGAATTGAGATTTTTTTGGCCTTGGATTGTTTTTGGAAGTAGGTATATTAGTAGGATATGGAACGGATTTTAAGCAACTGGTCGAGGAAGATCCAAAGGTTTGCGTAATTGACTCTGGAGGGTTAACAGTGTAATCATTTGGTACCGGGAATGATGCATCTCGAGTTACTGTTTTTTCAAAATCACAGCTTAAACCTGGACGCAAAGTTCTAATAACTTTCATTTTACTAATAGAGTGTACTATAACAGTGTTATCAAATGAGCAAGAAACCATCACGTCTAAATCGGTGTTTAGGCAGATATCTTTTACCTCGCAATCATGTGAAATAGTATGTCCAATATATACTAGCTTAGTACTTGGATTATCTTTGAAAGAGTTAAAGAATCTATCATATCTTGCTTTTGATTTTGTATCTTGAACGTTATTAAAGTTAGGATAACTTTCGTCTGAATTCAGATTGCTGAAATCAGAGGAATAGTCATTCATTATACAAGTTAGATCATTAGCAATAAGTTTATCATGCTGTTTAACAGAATGAGCACTTTCATTCATAGGAGGTTTATAGCCCGGGTATTCTAAAACGTTATTGGAGCTATTACTTAACGAGTAATATTTTTGGCTTTTTGCCAAGTTTTTACTTATGAGATCGCTAAAAGAGTCACTTTTTGAACTATCTTTTTGTATTTCGTCGAATAAAGTAATTTTGTAAACATATATAGATCCATCAGTACATCCGACTGAAAGAAAACAACCACAATTGCTGATCTTTATGCAAGACTTTATTTTAGTAGATAACATCTCCAATGGTATGTTTGAGCTTTCGATATAGTCAGCCAAAGTCTTTGCATACATAAAAGCAGATTGCATTTGATCCTCATTATAAGTTTGAGTGTCAAGGTGATTGAAGTAGTCGTTAGAAAGCGACTTCTGTAAGTTGTGCTCAGGGTTATTGGATCCCACTTCAGATACTAGGCTTTGCTTTGACAACCTATCACCATTTAGCTTAGATGAAGATTTCCATTCATTGAGAGACTTTTTGGATAAAATAGACGTACTATCGACTTCTGTATCATTTCCTCCAAATCCAAATCCAAAACCAGAGATTCGGCTTTTTGCTGGGCTAGATTTTATTCCCATACCTGAAAAAGCACTAAATATAGATTTTGAAAGAAAACCTTCGCTTTCAACTATAGCACCCTTATTATCATTTTTTGAAACCTTGATTAAATCTTCAATAAGTTTGCTATAGGATGAGCTGTATGACCTGTTAATAGAATAGATTGTGTTTTCAGAAAGTATGTATAGTAACAGGACATCGCTAATCTCTAAATTATATGGTGTAGACTTTATATTCACTATATTGTTTTTTGGGTTGACTGTAACTTTTACAAAATCATCTTCAGAGCAGGATGATAAAGATAAGTTAGATTTAGTTTCCAGCTGACTCTTAATAACCTTTGAAGCTGTTTTTGGCACAGTGATTATAGTGCTACTAGTACTTGTATTTTTAGTGCTTAATGGGTAAGTTTTAACGGGGTTTAAAAAGTTACTTTTCAAGGCACCTGAAGAAGGGATAATCTCAGGCACATATGATTTTGGGTAGTATATCTGATTCAAGTTCGAAAATAGCTTAGAATTAGTAAGTCTTTGATAAATTGGGATACTAGATAATGATGTGAAGTTGCTTTCAAGGCCAATTATTGAAAGAAAATCAGGTCTAGAAGGATGCGTAAAATACTTGAACTGATCGTGTCGAAATGTAAGATCAAAGTTTAAACCGCTAGCTAAAGGTAAAGCGGTTGACTCAAAAAGAGGAGATACAGATAAGATCATATTAGAGTTTAAATCCTTATTTGAATCAACAGAATTATAGGAAGGATCAAATTCGTTAATTTCTAGATTTAAATCCGCCATCAATTCAATGTGGTTCACAGTAATTTTTCCAGTAGCATCAATGGAAAGCAAAAACTCGGAAAATTCAATTAGTCTATCACCTTCGCTCATTTTATTATTAGTGTCTAACGAAGGGGTAGAGTAGCTAAGGTTAAGGGATTCAATGTGAACAATAGGCGATTTCATTTCGGTGCTAAAACCAGAAGAAAAGTTCTTCTTTTTGGATGTTAAGTCGGTATTAAAAGAATTCAAAGCATCTTTAACATTAATAACAAAATGATGGTTAAAAAGTAGCGGACGGCAAAAAGGTTTGTACATGGGAACGTTGTAGTTTCTTTTTGGATGTGGAGCAAAGAAAAGTTGGCAAGGGGTCTGCCCAAAGTATTTAATCTGTAGCTCAATACTTTGTCTTTCAGTTTGATCTGTGGTAGAGTCTAACAAGGACCTATCGGGATATGTTAAATAATAAAATAAATTATCTGATTTTTCAGCTTCTTCGCCTGATTGTTTATACCCAAAAATTAAATCAACCCAGTGATGTAAATTTGAGCTAACATACTCAGATTCCAAAGCTCTACGGTTTATATCCACAAACTTTGCTGGTGAACCTTCTGCCCATGGTGGAAGCTCTACATCACCTAACCTAACACCATCTTGCTTTGATCCTAAGTCTAAATCCATGTAATTTTTCAAGAAATCTGGCTGGTAAAAGAATTCAGGAATAAGCTCTTTAACGTCCCAACTACTGTTCATACAACTATTCCATGCCTCAGCAATTGAATGAAATTGTCTGTCAGCAAAATCAAATTTTCCATTCTGAAGCAATATATGAACAGATGTATATGGTTCATTCCTTATTAAAAAATGTGAAAGTGATGCAGGCGAAGAGTAATGAGTTCCATATAAAAACTTTTTGATCTGCCCAGATGGGTCTTCAAATGAATTATACCTTTCTTTGAACTTTGAAAGCCTTTCAGGATTTAATGCTCCGATTGGCTTAGATAAATCTCTGTAGATTTCTGGGTCGTTTAAGTTCAATTTAGAACTAGTATAGTCTTTCAGAATCCACGGGAAAATAGGATATTGTGATAGATCGTTGTATGACCTGCCTGCTAATGTATTTAAAGCCATCAAATAGTCAAAGTTTGAAAGCTCACCAGATTGCCATTTTTTAGTTGCTTGAGACATTTGAACAAGCTTCTCAGGTTGATTTAAATCTGAAAGTGGAATTTTATTAAGATTTGGGTTTAGATCAAGTATCGAATTATATAATTCTGAAACATCATTTAGCTCCGATAAATGAAATATTGAAGAGGTTCTGTTTCTAAAAAATATCTCTAATGCAGACTTTTTAAAATTTACTGTTCGAACTTGTATTTCAATGATATCACTAATATGATAAGAGAAATCGACATCTAATTGGTTTAAAATAGCAGCAGGCGTTACAAGAGGATTGTTATTATTTTGAGTTGACTTGTGTTTATTTATATTACCAGTGTTAATATCATATTCAATTAGTGGTTGGCCAAGGTTGTTGTGAATAACAGTCCATTTAATGTAGTATTTTGTAAGATCTAAGTAGCCATATACCTCATGAAGAAGCACTATCTTTGAGCATTTTAGCCTAAGCACGTGGTTATCAGGGGTTGGAATTATATAGAATTCTTGAGATAAGCTATTTTTTTTAAAATTTAAAAATTGTTTTAAATATTGCTTTTCAGAAATCAGCTTATTAGAATTAATCTGGTGTTTAACAGCTAGTGGGTTAACGGATTTTTTTGACGCCTTATGGGGCTTTAATTCAGTTTTTTTATCTTTTTTATCTTTTATATCTTTTTTATATGCTGTAGATACATAACTGTTTTTGATTTTCACTGGAACAAGCTTTAAGAGCATTCTTGATTTGTCCTGAGTTTGATCAACAACCCAACTATTACATTTTGAATCCGAAACATTAAATATGTTTATTTCGTTATTGAAACAATCTTTATTTGCACCTAATTCCAAGTCAATCAAAGAATCAAACCACCAAGATTCTATATCTTTATAAAAGATCTGTCTTGGGGAAGTAAATTTAGTAATTTCTTTCAAGTATTTTTTAATATCTTTTAAGTATTGGCTGAGTATAGGCGTTAGTATTTTTTGAACAATAGCCTGGTGATTTTTACTTAGCTTCGTACTGTAGTTTCTTTTTGAAGAATCTTTAGCTTTTGAAAGAATAGGAGAAACTTGGTTTGGCAGTGTTAGATTAATAGCATTGATTGCTCTAGTTATTGCAGAGCTTAAGTTGTTGCAAGATGTAAAAAGCTCGGAATTGTTCAAAAAGCTAACAATTGGAGGAACAGCATCAGCTAGAGCTATTCGTAGAGATACTGAACTTGAAAGACTCTCAAATTCCAATGATAAAGCTTTTCTTGCAGAATTTGATACCATAGATTCAGTGTACTTGCTATTTTTTTCCTCTTTGAAGTCAGAGTCAAATTTATAAGCTAACATTTCTCTAATTTTGTTCAGAGTTAGTGTCACGAATGACTCCATGTATTCCATTTCTTCTTCATCAAATTTAAGTATCTCGGGAATCAAATAAGTTTTGCAAATATTATCCCAGCATTTCTCGTTTATAACCTTCATAACTACAGAGGAATCAAAATCATTGAAACCTAAAATAGAAACTTCGCTTTCAGAGGGTGTGTAATCGATAAAAAATGATTTGTTATTTTCCTGTAAAAGAGGTAGGTAGTGTTGAAGTATTATTGCGTAGAGAACTAAAATCTCTTGGTGGGAGTTGTAGCTAATATCTTGGCTTTCTGCTGGTTGATTAGATTTGGAATTTTCAGAGCCGGGATAGCTTTGACCTTTGGATAAATATAACTTATAATTTTTGGGCTTAAAAAGCGAGTACGCATAATGTATCTGCCCTAAAAGCGGTAGATATTTTGTCATAAACACGCAATTTTGATTACTGCAAGAATTGTCAGGCAAATATCCAACATGATTGTTTTGATCATTACTTTTGTTTGTTAAATAAAATGAAAAAGAGTGGTACTGAAGAGTTTTAATTATTGATTTTAAAGTTTTAATGACTATCTCTGAGTTAGTTGATTTCATACCAGAAAGAAAAAGCCAAAAGAGCCTGTAGCAAACAGACTCTTTATTTTTACTAACATCTCCAAATTCTTGTAAATCCATTATTGAGAACAATAAGCTACTATATTGACTACAAAGCTTATATCCAGTATCCCAAGGGTTTAAATTGGCAGAAAGGCTTGATTTCAGAATTTTAGAGTCAACTACGGATTTTTTATGGTAAACTAACAAGGTTTTATTATCAGTAATTAGTTTTTGAAAAATATTGCTGCTAATTTGCCAACTTTCAATAAATCTAAAAAGCTCCCCCAAGTTTGAAAATAATACTTTTTGTTCTTCATCTGATGCTAAGAATCGATCACTTTTGTTTTTATAAAACTGGGACTCATAAACTATAGTTTGAATAAGCTCTAGAATGTTTTCAAATAGCTTTTGAACACATTTAGAACCATTTAATGGAGAAACAATCCATATAATAGAAACTGCACTTTCAACTTCCCCCAATGAATTGATATCGGATTTCAATAGTTGCCATAAAATAGAAATAATCAAGTTAAATGCTTTTTCAGAGTATTCTAAACTATCTTGGTTAGTTTCTATTGGTATACACTCTCTTTCAGAATTCGATAATTGAAGGCTGTCTAAATTAGAGTCATTCTGTCTAGCAAAAGCATTAAGCCGTTCAATCTCTTTCCTTTTTTGTTGTAAATGCGAAAACTTCAAAATTTTAATTTTGGAGTCGAAAGAAAGTGTGTTGTCGTCATTAGCTGCTTCGGGCAAATTTATTGAAGATAGTTTTTTAGAATTTTTTTTTATTGAATCAGATAAATTAATATCAAGAACATCTTCTTTGTGGTGCAAATTGGTTATGCTTTCTAAATGACTAAAGCAATCGATTGGAATAGAATAAAGCAAAAAAAGGCTATACAGGTACGATTTTGATTCTTGTTTGATTTTTAAGCAATTTGCACTATTGGTTAAAAATATCTCTAACAAGTCGCTCAAAACCACTGACCTAATCTGATCTGTGGTACTTGGCGAAGTAAGCAGCTCGAGAATAACTGAAATAGCTTCAACGCTAGAAATTTTTTTGTGAGGTAGCATATTCACGATGTTTTCAGATAGTGGAGGGGTTTGAGTATTACTAGATAAAGTTTTCTTTTCATCAATTCTTATATTACTTATTGCTAGCAATGCCATCTGATCTCCAAGGCCAAGAGATATAGCAATAAGTGAATGATATAAATGAAATGTCAGCTTTTGTTTAGATCGAAGGAGGCTAAAAATGTAATCAAAGCTACTTTTAGAGACTAATGTGGTCTTACGCGCTCCCATAAATGAGAGAGGCAATCTGCTGTTCGACGAAAGGTTGCTAATTTCAAGTGATATGTTATATAATAGAATACACATTTGTATAGCTTTTGAGCAAAGAAAATCGTCATCACATTGGATTATATAACATAATGAAGAAAAAAAGTCATGTTTGCAAAGTCTAGTTGTAATAGACTTGGAATTTTCGGAAAAGTCAGAAAGAAACACAAATAATACGTTTAGCAATTCTGCGGAATGTAAAGGATCCCTGTTACTCATATAAACTATATGCTGAGTAAATATCTTTAGGTCATCGCTTGAAATTGGGTCACTGTTCGAGTTTTTGCTTTCAGAGGTTCTGCTGAATAAAGCTTGTAGTGATTTTAAGTATAATCTTCTAGTTTGAGATGTTTGATTTTTTGTGAGTTTCAAGCTAGGGTAGATAATAGATTTTTCTTCTGGTACTATATTATCCAAACTTATATTACTACTTTTCCATAAATGGATTGATGGGTCATAATGTAATGGTACACCAGCATTACTTCGGACTAAAGGGTATAAGTTACTATAGTCGTAAGAGTAATAATCCCTTAATGTGTTTAAGATTAGCTTCATTGTTAAACATTCGATTTGATTAGATTTCTCCATACTACTGGCAGTATCCATGTTAAAAACATTTATAGCTGATACTTTTTTAGTAACCCTACTACTTTTAAGGGGGGTTTTTGGGGGAGAAATATCATTTAAAGAAGTTGGAAAGCAATTATTTTTAAGGCCATCAAGTAATTCAGTGGCATATGATAGTTGAGTTTTGAACGGAGCTCTTCTCCATAAACCAGTGTTCAATATCCATTCATTGCAAACAGATTTTACATTGCTCAAGTAATAATTCCTTAAATCTGAACTAAGACGTTTATTCTTATACATGCTAAGAAATTCAAGCTCGATTTGTTTTAGCACGTTGATGACATCGACTGTTAAATAGTCGCATAATTTAAACGAATTTTGGGAAAGTAAGTTGGAAAAGAGAGATAAATCAGACTTACGGTTTAGGGTTAATTCATTTGCAGGGTATTTTAACATCATATTCGCCAATAGTCTAAGTATACCAGCAACTGGACCGCCATTAAAAATGCAATTAATTTCATTCAGGATAGTTTTAAAATATAACTGATCAGAGCTATCAATCTTGAACATTTGATTTAGTTCAATTGAAGAAAATAGTAATGGGAAATATGAAAATACATCGGAGCCAGCCAATTGTGAAATAGACTCACAAACTGAAGTTCTCTTATATGGATAGACTTGCCGGACATAACAGTTTTCAAGTGATGAAATCAATAGCGCTTTATTGCTGTCAAAATTGGAAATATCGATCTTTGTATTAATGTTAATTCCATTGCTTTTAAGCATTGTAATTAATAAAGACTGGTTTAGACCAATTGGAGAACTATCAGGTAGAACTGAAGAAGACCTTTTTAAATTTTCAGGCTTTAAACACAATAAAATTTCGTTTTTTATATCTTTATCAAAACAAGCCTCAAACTCTAAATTTTGGATATCATTAATAATAGGCAAAGCATGTGAATTATAGTCGCTGTTAATAATTTTGACAAAATTGTTAACATTATTAATGGCAGAATCTTTGGCAAAGTTTTCAGCACTTGTTACAGAGTTATCACTAATGGATCCAAAAAGGTCAGAGTACATCGGCCCAAGTGTATGAAAGGTGCATGTTAACTTTTCGTTAAAAGGACCATCAAACATGTAAATGGTTGATACTAGTCCTTTAAAGCAATTTTCTAGATTTAAATAATCTACACTTTCAAAAATACTGACATTGTTAGTATCAAGCTTAGCCTTTTTACTGCCTTCTACAGACGGGGAGCACCCGAAAAACAAACTTGAGAAGCAACCGTCATTAATGAACTCAATAGAGCTGGTATGAGCGACGGAGCCATTAATAAGCACTACCAAAGATGGTGTTGAACCAGAAGTCCACGACTTCTTTGGTTGGCAGTAGCTTATGCAAACTGAGTTCCAAGTTTCGAGAGGTATTATTTTTTCTGAGCAAATTATGGTTGATATTTTTCCAAGAGATTTGAACTCAATTTCAACACATTGAGAAGAAGAGTTAAACCTCAACGAAAAATAATCATCATTCGGACAGCACAAGTGACTCAACACCATACAGCTATTTTTTGTTAAGTCATCAAAATCCGAGCATACATTGAACCACATCAGGACGCTAAAGCCTTTGGGAGACAACCTGTGAAAGCGAGGTAAAATTAATCCACAGTTATTTCCATTAAAACTAAAAAAATTTTGGGTAGAACTTCTAATTACACTCTCATTCAGCGCAAAAAGCAAACCTGACCTAAAAATATTAATAAACTTAGTTTTAGAAGCAAGTAAATCGGTATTAAGGCTATCATTATGAGCCGCAGGTGTTTTATCCTTGGGGTTAGCGTCATTTGAATTGCTGGAAGCTAAAGATTCAATGCTTGAAACAGAAGGATTCGGACTATCAAATGAAATGGCCTTATTTAGATCAGATTCGTTTGTAACTAATGGATTAGTAAAGTTTTCATCATTCGGGTCTGATGCAATATTAATTCTCTCACGCAAATAATTTTTTTGAAGAGCATCAACTAGTGTTTTCGAGTTAATCAATGATCTAAAAAGCAGTTTAAAGTGGTTTGAGCTCGAGTTAATTGACCAGAATCTTGCCAACGTCCTTGATGAAAGACCCAAATAATCAAATAGCATACCATCAGAATAAATACCCGAGTTAATATACTTTGATACTGAGAGCATGGACATTATTAGAACAGGAGGGAAATCTAAGGTGAGTACTTCAGTTATGAACTGAAATTTAGTCGATTTCGTGCTCAAAATGTAGTTCAATATCAAAGTCTTAGTATCTAGATTTACTAATTGGAACATACTTGTAAACATAAATGTTTGGATTTTGTTTGTTAAAATTGGTTTTAGAGGCTCCAACATTGGGTTCCTCTTTCTATATTTTTTTTGAAAGCAAAATTCAATAATTGAACTAAATATTTCAAAATTGCTACCTATCAGCATTTGTTTAGGGTTTGAAGATAAAAAAGTTATAAGCATTTTATAGCAATCCAAAAATTTTGAATCAAAACCTAATAAAGATAGTTTTGAATAAACAGTTGAATCTAGGATACAAAGTTTTGCAGATGATGATAAAGCTAAGGGGAAAAATCCGGTAAATGACATCACTAGCAGCTTATCGAAAAATAAGGTCTCGTTAGGTGATATATAATTTAAGCTTTTATCAAAAATTTGCGGATAATAGATATAAGTGTTATTTGACAATGACCTTTCTTTTAGTACAGTGTTGAATAAATTTATATCGTTGAAAATAAACTGCTGTTCATTATCAATTATTAAATCTAGAATAGATTTATGCGAATTTAAAAGACAAATAATCATTTGGCTATATTCAGGGATAATTAATGAGCTTAGCAAGGAATTATGAGTTTGTGAGTTCGAACATTTGAGTATAAGAGAGTGAATGTTTGAGATTATAGAAAAGTTGCTTAGTATTTGAGATATTATGGCTATTTTAGTAATTTTTTGATCATCAGTTGGCGTTATTATATTGATTGAAAGCTTTAACATTATAAAGAAGTCCAAAACTGCACCTTCAACATTCTTATAATTTGGGACATTTGGTGCAGTTGAGTTGGTATTAGAGTTAGGCGTTTGGCATTTCGATGAATAAGTTGAGTTGAAATGTAATAGATTTAAATTTAAAATTATACTTGTTAACAGATTGACAATCTCATTGAAAATATCGTATTTTATAGTACTAGTCGGTTTGAAATGTGAAATTACGCATTCTAGGGTATAAAAATAGTTTACTTTCTTAAACTCAAATTTGGAAAAATAATGAGAAAGAGAGTTAAAGTTTAGGAGTATGCTAGAGTTCCTTCTTGAGCTGGGGCTTTTATAGTATTGAAAGTTTTGTTCAATATAGTAGTTCTCTGATTTGACCATATTATTTATAAGGGTTGCAAGATTTAAACAGAGAGCTTCATGAGAGGACATTAAAGAAAGAAATGAGTTAGAACACTTATCAGGAAAAGTATCGTTGATTTGATTTATAGTGCTAACACAAGTAACCAAACTAAAAATCGAAAATAAAACATCGATTAAGTTTTGCTTTGTTGAAAGAGTGTAAAATTGTTTGGGATTTAAATCCTGCCACTTTTTTAAAGAGTGCAATAAAGCAGAAGTTAAAGAGAAATTGAATTCCAGGTTTGATAGGCTATCTTTGTCGGCACTAACAGACAAACTCCCAGATATGAATTTGAGAAATGACAGTGTTCCAGAAAAAATAGAAGTACAGAAGGTATCAATATTAGGGTTATTTATTGTTGAGCCGCTCAAGAGCGACGAAAATTTAGACAGCGAGAAAAATATCTCAGAAACCATTTGAATATTTTCAATTTTGTATAGAAAACTGTAGAAGTTCTCGGTTGTAATAAGCTCCCAAATGGCTTTACAGGATACAAACTCGATAGGAACACGAGAAGAATTATAGACATAATTATTGGAGATTGAAGCTAATAGCTTTGAAAATTGGGTGATAATAAAAGTCTCAGTATTGCCGAAGTCATCAATTTTGTTTTCATTGAATTTTTTTAAAAAAGTTGAAATTAATAGTGATTCCACGCCTTTAATGAGTCTATTGTGGCAGTTTTTAGAGAGCGGGGAATTTTGGTACTTCGGCTCTATAAAAATCCATTCAGAAACAGTTTTAAAAATGAGTTCAAATCGACTGTCTGGATTATATTTTAAATCTAGTTCTAGAGACCAGAGGTTAAGAACTGAAGCTTCGATCAAGTTAGAAAGGTCCGAATTGATAAAAGATAGGTAGTTAAATTTAAAGTCGAGAAGGGTTAAAATTTTCCAAGCAGAATTCAAGATTTTAGGGTTGTTAGAGCATAAACACGCGTTTAAAAGAAAACAAACTTTTTCAATAAAAAGGGGTAGGGGGAAGTCGTCTTCAGAAAATTCTTCTGTACTAAACCAAGGTCCATTTAAAAAACCATAACAAATATCTAATATTTTTTCGTGGCTGTATGTAGATTGATCTTGATTGCTAAATTTGGGGTTTGTAATGAATAAGTCCAATATTGATAGAGTAGAAATAATTATCCGTTTCAAGTTGGACTGGAAGGAAGGATCATTGGAAGCTATTTCTATGTAAGATGAGGCAGGTATTGGGAATATTGAAAGTGCGTTGGAAACCTTATCTAAAGGAGAATCAAAACCGGGATAAATTGAAATTATTTTTTCTAATAGTTGGCTAAGAATTTGTTCAATTTCAACGAAATCGATTGGTAAAAATTTGTCGTGATTGTTGATTTGAGCGTTTTTAAGAAATTCAGAAACATTGATAGTTTCCTGTAGTAAATTAGAATTTTCTTTGTCAGAATTAAGTAAGTCTTTACTTAAGTTGTCGTTTATATTATTTATAGACAGGCTTTTGCTATTATCTAAAAAACTCATTCGACTGGTAGCGGTAGTGGTATTTAAAGTTTTGCTTGAGATAGACTTTGCTTCAAGTAGGTTAAAATTAGAAATTTTAGCACCTAAATCTAAGCCGGAATCGTCTAATGTTATATTCAATCTATTTTTCTTTTGAAATATAGGAAGAATTTTTTTTAAATACAATAACGGGGGTAGACAAAATGGTGTATCAGCGACTAGGAAATTTCAAATATAAGTGTATTAAACTAAATATAAAAAAGAGAATTTACTTTAATGTTGGGTTTTATTGCATTTTGTGAAGAATTATTATTTGAAGAGTTATTTTCTGAAGGGAAAGCTATATTTTTCATGGTCAATAGAATGATAGTATATGATAAAATACAGTTGATGTGTTTTTTAGCGAATATGAAAGTTTTTATACAACCTAAAAATCTACTCAAAGAACATAAAAAGATACAAGCTGGAAGAAATTTCAAACTCAGGCAGTATTAATAAATGAGTAAACAATTAACTGAACGTATTACTATTTTTCTATCCTCTTTCTAACGCAAAATTACCAAAATGTACACATTGCTAGCCTCACATCCAATATAGCCTATCAGCTATCCGAATACCCCTCAAATCTTCGCCTATACACCCTTAGCGCATACAGCCAGCCAATAGATGAATGCTCCCACTTACATTTATTTCTATTTGCCTACTAGGAATTATATTCTACAATTAATATTACCAACTCAACGTATTATAATCTTGCTTTTTCATTTCAACGTTCAATAAGTCTGGGCAATCAATACAAGAACCACCCACTTACACGGACAATAGCTCCACTCACTTACGTAGACATAAGATCAACTAACTTGCATCAAGTAAAGTAGAACAGTCTGCTATAATTCTTATCTGTAAATCTAACTCACAAAAAATATAGGCTGACCTCGATCCAATTAGCAACTAATTCAATAAAAGCCTTGTCGTTTAATTCAACTATTATGCGCTAGCAATTACGCATCAATTCTAATAATCACAGACTCAAGCTATCTACTCCAAGGTTTCAAAAAAGCCTCAGTTTAGAGTTGCTATTTCTCACGAAAAATGTTAGCCTTAATGTTCAAATGTCCTATAAGCAATGCCAAGGGATATCGTTCCAGTCATAAATATAATCCCAATACCTTTGCAACGGTTCTACTCTTCCAACGCATCAGCGCATTATAAAGAGAATTACGCCTGTACATACTTGGTTTTTTTTTTAGCTTAGCTTTTAATTGATATATCTTTTAATAGCTTTCATAATCATATAAATAATCACCCCTATTTGATTAAAAAAGTTGTTAGAATATATCACATTAGAATATATCATATTAGAATATATGTCATTAAATGTATATAAAATTGTTGATTTTTCAATAACTGATTTATATACAAAATAAAATCCAAACCAGTATATAGAATCTGTAAAACCCTCAATTTTAACACAACTACTATTAAAATAAAATTAAAAAAAATAAGTTTGAGCGATACAACTAAATTAAACCTTTTTACCAAAAAAAAATTAAATTTTACACTCACAAAAGGTCTATAATTACTCTATTACCTAAATAAATTCTAATTTTTTTAAACAAAGGATTATAATCTATATTTTTTATTTAAAAAAAATCCAATTACCTGAACCAAAAATAGTAAATTATTGTCAAAAATATAAATTAAAAAAATTTCATAGAAAAAATCTTAGAATTCGTTTGATTATAAATAAATGTTATATAACCTTCTTTTTAGCTGGCTGTATACCCCATCAATTTCTTCGTAATTTAATCCGTTTATCATATTTATATAATAATTTTTGTTGATAACTACACATTCATCATAAAATATCCTATATTCTGACAGCTTTTTAAGTATTTTTTTCTGGATATCTTCTACAGCCTCATATCCATATTCAGATAGCGAAATACATAAACTATTTTTTATTTTGTTGCGCTGATAATTGTCTAGATCTTTGAAATATCTTATTCTATTATATACTAAATTTAGAAATGATGATAAAATTTCGGTCTCATCGTTTAAATTACAAGTCAGATTACTCTGCTGATCAAGGAATAACTTTAGATTGTCAGTTAAGTACTGAAAGTTGCACCAAATTTTTGATCTGTTTTTTTCTGATACATTCAATGCACCACATTCTTTCAAAGCCAACATGCACGATTTATGATTATTTTTTATGGAAAGTAGCATTTTATCAACATACGATTTATGGATTGGACTGCTAAAAATGCTAATTTTCTGAAAAAGAAGCTCTGCTTCTTTACCAAACGATCCGCCATAAATCCTGTCTGTCCCGCTTACCTGGTTTGCAACATCATCAGATAAACTGAATTTACAAATATTCAGCATAAATACGATTATACATAAAATCATCATCGTGATACTTTTCATTTTGCGATTTATTACTTATTTCTTAAACCTCAAATAAAATAATGCTTTTAATTATGAATTAATGTATTCTTATTTTTGATTCTATTTATACGTTTTATATTTCACAGTTTCAAATTTTTGAAATTTTGAAATAAATAAGTTTAATATACGTAAATTACCTTATATAGTGAAAGAAAAAATATTACAACCTCAACTCTTTGAATTAAAAAAAGAAAGTAATGTTATTCTTTTATCTTTGGAACTCACCAGTTATTAAAATTATCTATTTTTCATTTTCAATGCATATATATTATATAATCTCGTTTCTCTTTGTTTTTCTACTTATAAAAAAGATATACACTAGCAATATTTTATAGAAAAAAATATTTGATAAGTATATAGTTTATAAAGTGAATAAAAATATGTATTTCTAACAATGGTAACTAAATACAAGTTTACGCTTAGATATGTTTAAATCTTAAAACGTTCTAATTTTATTTTATCTTTTTTAATAATTCATCAAGAATACCTTTGAAAAATATTGATTACTATTTGTTTTTTTTTTAACACTTTCCCATCAAACACTCTTAAAAAAATAGAATTTATTGATTTATTTATGAATTATAAGCAAATTTATTATTTTTTGTTAAAATAAAATAAACCAAATATTCTTACGGCCTCGGAATTAAATTATATTAATTGGACGCTGTTGGCTATATTTTTATAGATCAAAAACAGTTTAACGCGCAGGAAAGGGTTAATAATCTAATAAATTATAATTTTTTTGCAATTATATATTAATTAAATCTCAGTATAAAAACCCATTTCCCAGACTAAAAAAAAATATCAACGAATACATATAAACGCTTTATGTTTTTTTTTCGTGCGAGTAAAGAATGAGCTCTTATTAATAAAAGGTATACTGAAATTAAATTAATCATATTAACTTGCTAGATAAGAAATTCTTAATTCCTTAATGTAATAAATCGCCATACAAATTATTTTTAGCATATGCTTGTAATATCTAAAGTATCTTCAATTTTAGAATCAAATAACTTGATCTGTAATAATTTATTTTTGCATTTAAATATTGTTTATTTATAATTTAAGATTTAGGATTTATCTATTTAAAATTCAATGTTTCCATAAATTGAATCAAAAAACTAATGTATGCAAATGCATTTTTTAATAAAAAAAACCTCAATATGGGTAACTACATTGAAAATGAGAAATTTTTTGTAAATTTTTTTCTGTTTATTTGTTTTATCCTGATTTATTAGGTATTTTCGTATTTTAGTTTTGTTTGTTATTATTTTAAGCATTTTTAGCATAAAATGTACACTTTTAATATATTTTATAAAAAATTCTGATAAAAATGTACACATCTATCATGTATCTAATTATTAAAGCCTCTAAACTAAAATGAAATGACTAAAAATATTATTTTCGCTTTAAAATTGATCTTTTTTTCGAAATTAAGATATTCTTATATTATAAATTGCTATTTATAAATATTATACGTAGTATTAAAAATTAGGCATTAAATATTCAATAATATCGTACCTTTAATTAAACTGACATTCTAAATAAAACCATGAGAAACGGCTTTTTAAACTATTTTGAATAAAAAATAAATAGAATTATAAAACACAAAAAGTAAGGATCCATACCAAATGTGATATTTGAGTTTATACTTTTTAATTAAAAAATACATACATTTCGTTTAAATTTTTTTTGTATCAGAAAATTAAAATTTGATAACTACTTTTATTTTTTTCTGTGAATTTAGTATTATAGCTATAAATGAGATCAAGCACTTCTTTGCAATAAATTTTTGAAAAGTCTAATTTCGAACTAAATATTTGTAAATATATTATTATTAAATAAAAATTTAATATTTATTTATGCTGTTTTTGTTGTTTTAAAATCCTATTACACTTTTAAAAGAAAATCGTAAAAATGTATTTTACAAAAATATAAGTATTGTTATAAAAATCTAAAACTCATCTATCAAGCACTGTTAACTAAAATCTAAAAAAACTATCATTTGAAATTATTTATCAAGTTCCTATTTAAGTTGATTTTTTATTATTTCTTTTTTTTATAAATTTATCATTCATACATCAAAGTATATTTCAATGTATAAAAGAAACTAATTAGTATAGCAGGAATAAAAAAATAAATTACTATAGTAGATATAGGCATACTTTAATGTCGAAAATTATTGTTATTTTTTTTAATGTTATAAATCCCTTTAGTAATCTTTAGATATTTTAAAAGGTTAAAGATCTTTAATAATTATATAAAATTCATCAAATAAATGATTTTAATTTCAATAAATATAAATAATTGGAACCATTAACAAAATTTATAAATAAATATTTATAAGGTCGAAAACATAATTTTAAAAATTTTTATGTGTGGAATTTCAAAATTTTTTGATGTTAATTGATAGGATTAAGAATATATAAGTCCTAATATACTATAATAACATTTAATTTTCAAGTAATAAGGATACTATTTCATTTATATGTTCAAAAAATATAATAATTAAATAATATTAAATCAATAAATGTAAGTTTAAAAGAGTTATTATTTGTATAAAAATTTCTAAATTTGTTTTTATCAGTTTACTATTTGGTATTTAATAATTGATTATAAAAATTAAACTTATGATATTGGTAGTTATAATACCTATTTATTCAGCTTGATTCAAAAGAAATCGAGATTAACGAGAAATTTTCAATAAAAAAAAACTAAATGCCTTTAGAAATTATTAAAATATACTAATAAAAAATTCTTAGACACTTTGAATACTAAAAAATTAATAAATTCTTATATTCAGAAATGTTTTTTATTGGTTAATAAATTCAATAGCTATCGAAATATTGGCTTGATAAATATATTGAATGTTGATATTAAAATTTTTAATTAGTGACTTATTTATTTATAACGTGGCAGCGATTTTTTGATTTTTGTAACACAAAATATTTTTTATAGATAAATAGCGTATATAAATTGAGGTTCTTTGTATAAATGTAATTGGAATAGAATCATTTACTCATATTAAACAATTAATTATATTTTTGGGTTAATTACGAGCAAAATTTTTTATACTGGAGTTTCTTTACCTATTATAATTTGCTCTAGTATTAAATCGTGGCTATAATAATTAATTTTTTGAAAGAATTTATTATGGAATTTTTTTTTCGAGGTTTTTTTAATCTTTTAATTTACTTCTTACAATCATGAATTCTTTTGTATATCTAATTGTTTTTATTTTAGATATTGAAACGTAGAAATATAATTTTTCATATATACTATTAATAGTATAATTATCGTTTTCTAATATTTTTTAATATTTTAGATATTTATATAAATTTGCTTTATAAAAAAGAATAAGAAAATTTCTTAAATTCTTAATTTACATATTAAAAGCTTATTTATAAAAACATTTTTATTAATTTTTTCTGGAGCATACATAATTTAATAAATAAATATTAATTTCGAATAATGAAATTAAATCGATTTTTGATTATTAAAAAGTTAATAGCTATTAATAAATTAATACTAAATATATTCAAATGTGATATCTATTTAGAAAAAAACTTTAATATTTGAAATAGCGTATTAGTAATTTTCTATAATTTTTTAAAAAATAATGAGAAAAATCAAAATTCAAATATTTTTTCACTTCTTACATAACATATTATTTCTATGTTTAGAAAATTTTTATCCAAAAATATATTATTTTATAATTGAATTTAACACAAAAATATTCTAATTTAATACTTTATCAATAAATTTTATAATTTTTCAATGATTATATCATCAATTTATCGATCACAGAGAATTATCTCTTATATTTACTCAAAATAATTGACTCAGTCATTTTGACTCAATTTATATGCTTTATTTTGAAATAGTACTTTGATTTTAGTACTTACTCTTATTATAACGAAATATTGTTAGTTCCTATTAATTCAAACAACCATTATAGTACAGATTATATCTATTAGTCGACTTGAGTTTAAATATTTAATTTAAATCTTTACATAGATATAGAGAATATTTTCGAGGATTAAACATATTTTACAGTATAATTTCGATTTCTAAAAATTTTGAGATAGCTAATATAAATTTAAAAATTATAAAAAATTATTTTATCCAACTTTTTGTATGTTTATGAACATAAATAAATATATATACTGATGTACCTGTTTTTAATAAATAATTATATATACTGATGTACCTGTTTTTAATAAATAATTATATATACTGATGTACCTGTTTTTAATAAATAATTATATATACTGATGTACCTGTTTTTAATAAATAATTATATATACTGATGTACCTGTAATTAATAAATAATTATATATACTGATGTACCTATTTTTAATAAATAATTATATATCTTTTATTTTTAGCTCATTAAATCCTGAGACATATATAGTTTGTATATTCTTTGGAATCTAACCTTATTTTATGAATATTCAATGGGTGAAAATTTTTTATAATTACTCTACCTAGACATTCTTGAGCATAATCTTATTCTACATCATTTTTATGTCCAACTTTACTGTTAGTCTCTGAGTCATTATCTGAAGTGAAGATAAAATTAATCAATATTATTAAAATTATTAAAATTATATTTTGATTCTTTTTTATTAATTTTATTTATTTTAAATAGCGTAATAAATTTTTTATGTATTGATTGAAAGATAATTATTAATATATGATTTCTGGAAAATCTGTGTAAATTTATTACCATCAGACTTTATACCGTTACTCTTACATCATTTACATTATATCAGATCTAATGTTTATCACTTATGCAAACAAAAAAAAAACAACTACCAAATGCTTAAACTTTCTAAATTCATTGATTTTAACTATATATGATATTCAGATTTTTTAATTTAAAATGTATTCTAAATTCTTGAAATGAAAAAATAATTTTTATTATAGCAGTATCATGGGGTTAGTAATCAATTTATTAATCATTAATGATTAAAAAGCTAAAATAATATGTTTATAATAGACAAATTATAAAAAATAATTGAAAAAATTCGCATAGTTTATTTATGAAATATTCATCAAAAATTAATTAAATGATTAATTATTATATCAAAGATTAAATTTAACGAATAATTAAAAGGTAATTCAAATATTCTTTAATCTTTTTAAATCTATTCAGTTTACTTTACTTTGATATAATAATTTTTTTATGTAATTTTATTTAAATTTTAATATTAATTCAGTTTATCTGTATAACTAATAGTTTTTGCAGCATCGAGAATAGATTATTATTGCACTTAAAATATAGCGTATAATATAAATTTTAATTTACCCTACCTTGTCGTTTATTTATTCATTTTTTATTCAAGGTTAATTTGGTAAAGACCTAAAAAGTTGATAGCAAATATATATTATAAATTAAAGTGACCTTTAATAAAAATAAACTAAATCAATTCCAAATGGTAACAAAATCTGGTCTTATTTTAGCTCAAAACCCCATATGATACTAAAAATAAGATTAATAGAGTTTTAATTTGCATAATAATACCTAAAAATCGCCAAATGCAAAGATTAATATCAACAGTCATGATAATAAGGTTGATTAAACATTAATTATAAACAATAGTGATTCAGGATACCATAAAAAATGACTTTATAGCCTCAATTAGTGATTTATATCAGATATAATTTAATAGACAATAAATTAGAATTTTATAGTGTCATTTTTTTGCTAGCGATAATCACTTAAAATTTTATGCAGTTAAAACTCAATTTTTTTACTTTTTTATTATAGGTGCGATTTTTATTAACTAAAAATATCCCATTTAACTTATGATATTAAAAAGAAACAAATTTCTATTAATATTTCTCAAATAATTTTCAGTATAACTACTTCAGCTTTCTATAATTATATTTAGTTAATTACATGTGGAAGAGATTTGATAATCATCTGATTTAAAATAAAAATAAAAATTAAATCCATTATCTGAATTTTTTTCTAATATATTCTTGTAAGTAGAAAAGTGCTAGTTTTCACTTATAAAAAATTTATATAAAATCAAATCACAAAGAAATTGAAATTTTATTATAATATTAAATTATTTATAGCGAGAATATTCGAAAGATAAAAGCATTGAAAAACGAAAAAAATAACATTAAAAAAGAAAAGCCCGTGTGAAATAGAGAATTTTATATTGAGAATAAGAGTTTTAAATTGATACATGGAAATTTATACACAATTTAATGACATTTTTTTATTAAAAAATTCTTTAATAATCATGATTTCCCGTTAAAATAAATTTATAAATTTATAAATTATAAACTAAAATTAAATAATAAATTAAAAGAGTCATAAATGATTAGATTTAATCTTTTGGCGGTTAATTTGCTAATATAAATATGTGTCACATAAAAAAAGAATAGAGTCTGAGGTAAATAAAATCAATAATTAATAAATATGTCGGAGTATTCCCAATACTCCAACTAGAACTTTAAAATTTTGGTTTATTATTTTTTCTTGAGCTCATTTAAAGCCCTTTTTTATTTGTTTTTATAAGGAATAAAAACCATATTTTGACTGTTTTGGTATAATTATTATTTGTATTTTATTGATAAAATTCATTATTCCTTCATTTTGGAAGGAAATTGTGTCTTTTATACAGAGTATCTCTATCCCAATAATGTTAATAATAATAAATATACATATTTTTCTTGTAGTGATAAAATAAGTAAAAGAATAAAATGGTTCATAATTTTTTTTTGAATAAAAACAAGAAAAAATATAGATGTGACTATATAATAATAAATTTGAAGAATCATTAAAATTCACAAAGATAGGTTTTACCATGATAACTTGCAACAATATTAAAGCTCTTTGTAATAAAGCTAGGTTAACCCTTTCCCGTCTAACACTCTTTGAAAAAATATATCTATTGAATCGTGTGTTATTAATAGTGAAATTTACTATTTACTGCTATTTTACAATATGCGAATACTTTTTAAAGCCTAGGAATTAATTTATTTTAATTCAACGCTGTTGCCTATATTTTGTAAACCAACAACGGTCTAGCGCTCGGGAAAGGGTGAATTATCTTTTTGATTGTAATGATGGTTCTTTGATGAGATACTTTCATTGTTGTAGCACTTGGCATTTATGTGACCCGAAAGAAAGAATATATTTTTTCCCGATTATTATTCGTTTAAATGAAGTTTACAAAAATAATTACATGATAATAGATGATTTCCGAATATAATGTTATTTTATCACTTGAATACTAATGATATATAATTTTTTTTTTCTAGCTAACCCAATTTCCAATTTCGAAATTTAATTAATATATAATAGCCTTTATCTATCAAAAAAAAAATATGGTTTTAATATGTTAAATATACGCTTTTAAGAAAATTCGATAATATTAAATGTAATATACTTTAAATTTAGTGCAAAAAATTCTTATATTTGAAGGCAGACAGTTATAATATTGAAGGAGAGAGTTATTTTTTGTAATTTAAAGCTTTTTTGATATTTTTATAATTATAAAATTATAAGAGTGTTATTATGTAAATATTCGTGTCCTATCTTTAATTTTTGCAGTAATAAAATAAAAATGAGTTATTTTTGTAATTATTTGAAACTATTAACTTAATCGTGTAATTATTTTTATTTATACAATGTTTAGATAAAAATTCCTATAAAAGTATTATTAAAACCAATCTATTAATATTCGATGAATCCTAAATTTGGGATTTTTAATTAATTCGCGAATTTACTAATTTTTGTCACGTTTTTGAAAAAATTATCATCAAAGGATAAATTCAGAGATGATTATATTTTCATGTAAGCTAAATTTGATGATTTTAAAAATAAAAGGTTAAATAATGTTACATCATATAACGAATTTTTTTGATGCATAGTAACTTCTAAAAGTATTCAAAAATAAACCAAAAAGTTTCTATTTAAAATAAAGAATCTATATAAATAATTAGCAAATAAAAAATATATACATATATTTAACAGCATCATATCAGCAATATTTTTATTTTGATTCTTTCTATGATTGATAAACATTTATTATAAATAAAAATTATCCAGAAATATTTAATACAATGATAGTATTATAGAAAAAAAGGGTTTATCCATATAGAGAAACTTTTTATAAAATAAAATATTAAAATTTGTTATAAAGAATAAAAAGTGATGCCAAAAAAATATTAATTTTAAAAATTTAATGAAAGATATATGATTCACAAATCATCTTGGATTAATAAGTCATCATAATTGAGAATAAGTTTCACTTTCCTTAAATTGTTAAACGGGTATTGATTAAGTTTATTAATTATGGTATAAAGAGCGAATTTAGGCTTCAATAGTAAATTATCTCCATATTTAACTCATAATGAGCAGTAAGCTGTTTATGGCCTGCAAAATATAGTTTATAAATTCAATCAAATCAAATTAATTTCGAGTCACTAAAAAATATAATCTTTCTTGGATAAAATATTTTATAGTGAATAATAAATTTACTTATAAATCATAAACAAATCAATACATTCACTTTAATTTAGAGTGTTATACAGTAAATGAATATGAAGCGGAGATTTGCGTTAGTATGAAGATAGTAAGTTCTGGGCGGATCTCTTTATTAATGTATTACTGGCTTTAGGCATGATGTGTATAAAAGTTGATATATTTCCATTTGAAATTAATTGGAGAAATTATGGTCTAGAAATAAGTTTCGCTTAATTAAAAGAGTTATGACGCAACTATTTGCTGATTTTTATGTTTTAGTGGCCAATAAGCTATTTGCTCAGAAAATATAAGATTATAATTTACGAGTATTGATTTATTGTAATTAAATCAGTTGTTAAATTTAATACGCTAAAACTAATGGCAGCTCCCATATAAAGGAATCAATATTTACATTATTCTGCAATATAGTAGGAATTGCTTTCTTAGTTCAAGAGTTGTTTGATTGTCTAAATTTCACCAGTCTCATTACGAATTCTATTTGACTAATAATAATAATAAACTTCTATCTTTACAATGAAGGATTTAGCTTTGATTTCAGGTTCTTCACACCCTTCTTTGGCAAAAGGAATAGCTGATCATTTAGGAATCGAACTTTTGCCCGTTAAACTCGGCAAATTTTCAAATCAAGAGACGAGCGTCGAAGTTGCTCAATCCGTTAGAAATAAACACATTTACATCATACAATCTGCGTGCGGAAATGTAAACGACCATCTGATTGAGCTTATGATTCTTATTCAGGCATGTCTTATGGGAAGTGCAAGGAAAATAAGCGTTGTTACACCATTATTCCCATATTCCAGACAATCCGAAGTTTCTCAGAAAAAACGCCTTGAGCTATGTGCCTCCATCAATTTTAAAGGTTTCCCCCCTATTATAATCCTTTTTTATATCTCTCTCGGTATATTAACTATCTTCAATATCAAATATTCTATCTAATAGATGCAATGCTAGGTTATAAAGAATGGTGCCCTCGAAATGGAACTTTGATATGTAAATTAATAGAATCAGCAGGTATGTTTCTTTTGCATTTTATAAAACTTTCTTTTAACCCTTTTATTTTTGACTACAAACAATTAAAATGGTATCTTTGTATTCTTTGCTAAATTAATTACCCTGAATTTATTTCAACTTATATGCAGGCGCTGATCATTTGATAACTATGGATTTACACGACGCTCAATACCAGGGTTTCTTTAAAATACCCGTGGATTTAGTTTTTGCTGAGCCTTGTATAATAAACCACATTAAACTTAATATCCCTGATTGGAGAAATTCTATTATTGTATCCCCTGATGCTGGTGGTGCAAAAAGGTATTTATTTTTCTTCTATATACTTGCACATTTTCTTCCCCTAATTATTCTAATTCAACTATAAAAAAATGTTTAATATTTCTATAATTTATCAAAATTCATTACCATTGCTTATCATGAAAATTTACTTTTCGTATTTAGAGCTGCTTCCATATGTAACAAGTTAGGATTGGGTTTTGCTTTAATTCACCAAGAAAGTAATACAAACAGTGACGGAAGTGGTTCTATGGGTTTGGTAGGAGCCGTTTCTGGCAGAGTTGCGATTATTATGGACGATATTCTGGATACCGGAAATACTCTTAAAGTTGCATCTGAAATGCTTAGGGCCCATGGCGCAATTAAAATTTATGCAATTGTTATCCACGGTCTTTTCACAATGGATTCTATCAAAACAATTAACAGCTCTTGTATCGACTCCATTGCTTGTACAAATACAGTCCCTCAAGACGATAATTTGAAAAAATGCCCAAAGCTTTGCATCATTGATGTTTCTAACATCCTTGCTGAAACTATAAGACGTTCATTTAATGGTGAATCTGTTTCTCATCTATTCGTATACGAATGATTTATTATATCCTTTTTTTTTTTTTATCCGCCACTTTTTTACCTTATCACATATATAATGAAATTGACACCCAGAAATTATACCCAATATGCAAAGATAAAAGATTATTATTAGATCATATACTTTTATTTATCCACCACTATTTTTTCCAAATATCTTTAAAACAGTATTTTGCACCAGGTACTTATTACAACCAAATAACTTTAGTTTAACCTTATTTATCTTTTAGTTTGTAATCCTTTTATAAGTCGATTTTAAAAAACTCAAAAACTTTGTATTAATAAAGTTAATATAATTTAATTATAAATATTAGAATTGTGATTAAATATTGCTGAAGTTTAGAAATAAAATGTTTTAAATAAGACTAGTAAATTTTACAAAGTATAAACTAAATTTTTTTTTAATAGTGTGTCAATAACAGAAAATAATCTACATAAAAAGATAAGAAAAATAAAAAAATTAATCCCAATATTTGATTGTTCCGTCCCAAGAGCAGGTTGCAACTTTACTAGTTTCAACAGGGCTCCATTCAACAGCAATAGTGACGGCTTTGTGAGCTTGAAACTTTCTGAAAACTCTAGACGTTTTCCAGTCCCAAAACCAGACTTTTCCTTCAGAGTCACCTGAAGCTAAAAACTTTCCATCTGGAGAAAAACCCATCTGACAAGCATATCCTGCAACTAAATGCCCAGTAAACTCCTTCTTTCTATTTTGTCGGAACCTATCTGTGCAGCTCCATACTAAAATTTGATTATCTAAGCTTTGGCATGCAATCCATTTTTCTATTAATTAAGAAAAAAAGATAATAAAAAAGGTTAAGGTTTATAGGTAAAATGGGGGAAAAAATAAGGGTAAAAAAATTAATGAGTGAATTTACTGCTTGGATGTACAGCAACCGCTGGCATAGAATGCATACTTGGGTCAGCAATAAGTTTAATAACAACAGGAATTCCAAATTCCCAGGCTCGCATTGTTTTATCATCACTAGTTGAAATAAATCTGCGCCCTTCATCAACAAAGGTAATGGTACTGATAGCGCCCAAATGTTCATCGTATTCTTGAACTTTATTTCGAGTTCGCATATCGTACTGAATAATTTTTTTATTATTTTGACCTACCAAAAACAAGTTGTTTTGGAGGGGGTGAATACGGCTTACGTATGGAATTTTTCCAGTAGAAAATCTAGATATACACTGTCCAGTTTCAGTGTCCCATAATTTAACGAACCTGTCGTAGCTTGTTGAAAGGAATTTGGCACCGTTTGACTTTTCGTCAAATGAAATGTCGCGAACTGCTTTAGAGTGGCCACTATATGTTCGAAGTAAAGAGCGTGAATGGTAGCAGTCCCAAATTTTTACTTGTCCATCCATACCACTAGATAATAATAAATGGCCAGTTTTAGGCAGGTATTTTATTGCAGATACGCCTTTTGGATGTGCAGTAAATTGATGAATACACCTTTTAGGAGCATAGCAATCTTGAACGTTAGTTCTCGTAAAATTAATATTTACGTCGTCTAAATCTCTAGGATAATGCATATAGGTACGCCCTTGGTAATCACGTTCGCTTTCTCCATGGAAAGTTGTGGTTTCTTTTTCGCAAGTAATAGTTGGGGTGCCATCGCCATCTCCTGTGCTTTCAATTGTAACTATTTGGACATTCTTCTTGGAAGCTTTCTTATCTTGATCCTCTGTAGAATCAGCCTGCTTTCTGGCAAGCCATTCGCTCATTTCTTCTTCTGTTGGACCATTATCTACACCTTTAGTTTCGCCTTCGTAACCTGCCCAAGGGCCTTGGTAAGCGTTATCTCCTTTAGTTATAGTAGGATCGCCTTTTGGCAATCGCTTTAAGTTTGAATTATTTTTAATTGTAGAACTGAAAGTGTTGGCACCATTAAACTCTTCGGCCTTTTTCGAATCACCAATGTATTTAGATGAATTTTGAATTTCAGAAGGATTTAAGGCAAATCCTAAAGCTTTAAAGGATCTTTCCTGTAATCTAAAATCGTGCTCAGATATTGCTTGTTCTTCTATTACACCTATGTAAAATTTTCTTAAAGTTAAAATAATAAATTCAAATACTTATATATAAATATAATACCTGTTACGATATTTGAATTGAATTCACTAGTTTCTAGATGATTATTGGGGCCAAGAGGTTTCTGGGACATAACATCATAAGGTAAATTATATGCTATTTCGGTTTGCTTTGGGCCAACATACATTTTCTCCCTTAAATAAATTTCCTATATTTGTAATTACAATAATACATTGATGAGTTTTTTAATTTTTATTAAAGAAAACAATAGTTTTGCGATTAAGTAAAAATTATAATTATATAGTATACCTCTAAACCGACATCAGGAGCTATATCAACTTTAAATTTTTTTGGTTTGTTTGGAATGAAAATTTCGTCTTCAGAGCTATGATATTCTTCTACTAAGCTCATTCTATATATTTTCTGTAAATCGTAGGTTGATTGTGATGAATTAAAAAAAACAACTGTGTAAGGGCTTCTCCAAGAAGTATTATATTTCTAAATCTAATAACTAATAATTCTTATATAACTTTTCGAGATTTTATTTATTATTTATTTTTCTGTGTGCAAAAATAGTTATTCGATTTAAACGCGTTTGCTCAATTGTATTTCTCAAATATATTAAATTCATTGGCTCATTGAAATTTTAGGTTCATATGATTAGTTGAATTTACTTTCAAATTACTGCTAATGTTTTTCCACTTGATCTAATCAAGGCTTAAGCCAATAGAAAAATACTAAATCACTACACACATGCTGTATAAGTTAATTATATTTTCCCACAGTTAACCCTTTCCCGGCTGGTTGGCTATTTTTGACCCACCAGATATAGCCAACAGAGTTCAATTAAAATACTATAACTCCGAGGGCTTAAGAATTATTGGTTTATTGTATTATAGTAGCAAATAATAATTTTACTTATAAATCATAAACGAATCATTAAATTTGACTTTTTTAAAGAGTGTTGGACAGGAAAGGATTAAGTGCAATGAATGCGAATATTAGAGCTTACTGAGCACTAAGTATTAATATTTAAAAATACAAGTTTATTCAAACGATATAGAATTTTTAATAATGTAAATATCACTTAAATATTCGATTTTCACAACTGGTAAATTTAATGAGATTTTTCATTACGGTTATAAAGTTTTCAATTATTTGAACGTCACAAAGAAAATAGGCTTGAATGAATATAACTTTTGATTTAGATTTTTATATATTTTTTGTTTATGATAAGAGCTTCTTAGAAATAAATTTTCTTTCTCTCGTAAAACATGAAAAGTAGGGTCATTAAAATCATTAAAATTGCTAAAATAAAACCGCCAAAATTACCTTTATGAACCAGTCCAAAGAGCAAATTTATAATAATTTACTAGCTTTGATGGTTTAACGGCGGAGAATCGGATACTATGTGAAAGACGAAAAATTGACGTTTTTTCTGTTACACCTTTATTAAAAATAATTATTTGATTAAGTATATTAATCAATACTTTTACACTAATAAATTTTAATAAAATATACTAATTTGTATATAAATACATTTAATTTTATAGAGTATAAAATTTAGCAGTATAAAAAAATAAAAAGTGTGCTTATATTTATTTTTGATATATCGTATAAAGTAATAAAATATCATTTATAAAATATCAAGATAATGTAAATAAAATACATTGAATTTATATCTAAACGGCTTTATATCAAAAAGAGAAAATAATAAAAAAATTTTCTAATCGAATTTAGTAAATGAAATCTTATTCAATAAATGATGAATATTAAAAACAAAAACTGCGACTATGCAACAAAAAAAAAACTAAAATAGTAAATAGCAACATTAATCTCCGGAAAAAACATTATGTATATACCAAAATAATAAAATGGCAAGTCTAACTATAGATACATTCGTAAACATGTGTAAATAAAAGCTGTATAAGTTAATAAATCATTAAAAAACTTTTATTTTGATCTCTATAACTAAAAAAAACTGAGCGATTAAAATCATAAAAGATAACAATACTATAATTATTTTACCTATAAAGAAGCGAAGTAATAAAATATAGTCAAAGTATAAATAGTGTAATTTAGGAATCTTGAATATAACGAGCACATTATAAATAATAAAAAACAAGCAATTACATAAAAAAAACCAAGTAAAAAAATAAAACGGTGATGTAATGATAAGTTTAGTAGTAGCGAGATATTATTTCTGATATTCAAAGCATAATATCTTGAATAGTATCTCTAAAAATTCTGCAACTTATCTTAAAAAATATGTCCTGTAAAACCTCTAACATGGCAACCCTCTAAGAAGGCAACTTGATTAATTTTAAATTGAAAAAAACATCGATTTATTGTTTGAAATATACCCCATTTTTAATAAAGAGATTTTATAGGCTAATTAAATTGAATTTACATGTTTTAACAAATTTTATTTGTCAATTGGCTATTTATATTGCAAATAATCTGGCCTATTGTCAATTGCACTCTGAGAAGGCAATTCGCAGTTCTGTTGTAAAATGACTGTAAAATGAGCCAAAATATAATTTCTAAGATAGCAACTAAAATATGTACTATGCGAATTATGTTAGAATTTTTTTTTATAAAAAAATAAACAAATCAAATTATTATATTTAGAATTCTAGATTTTAGGTTTTTTTTTTTTGTTAATTTGTAGCTAGCTCCTTGCTAGCTATTTTTTTCATTAAAAAACCTCTCAGATGGCAAATCGCTAACTGAGAGGACATTTGGGCCAAAGTGGGGCAAAAATAGCTGCTGCTATCTCAGAGGTTTTACTGTAGTAGAAATATAGCTTTATGAAATTAATAGTTATTGATATATTTTAGAAAATCAGCAAGTAATAAATTATAAACGAATCATCAAATTTAATTTCTTCTAGGGTATTGAATGGGGAAGGGTTTAACAAATTATTTGTTGACATTGATTATTAGAACAGTGTGTACAATGATATTCTTAAATTTTAAGGTGGCGAGATATAATAAATTATTAGTACCATCTAATTAATAATTTATATTCAAATTCGCTTATGATATTTTCTGGGATTATAATAGTGCGACACAAAAAAAAAAAACGGTTTGCTTTTAGCTGTTTAATTTTTTATTAGATGTAAATAAATTATTATAGTAATTTTGAAATATTTAATTGATTAAGATATACTTTTTCAAATGAAACACTGTAATTTGGTATGTTTTTAGACTACAAGTAATCTATCTCGAATTAAACCATTAATTTGATTTCTGGACTTGAGAACTAATTCTTTTTAAAAATATTTTTTTCTATTTGCACTCTAAACTAGCTCAAATTAGCTAGAAATAATGAAACGTAAAATAGACATTTTATTTTGAGCAAGTTAAGAGTTATAACGGAGTAAATGAAACAGAGATCATGATTAATTATACTAATATAGTAATTTAGGAAATGAAGATTTTTTGAATAATTTAATTTTTTTTTTTTTCAAACACGTCGGATAAATTCCTTGAACCAATGCACTATGGGTATGGAACTACTAGAGTGGCGGAGGGCGGTTGGTTGAAAAATTGTTTTTGTAATACTTTTTTAACCTTTTAAATATTTTTTGTTATTTTTTAGTATCCTTTTAAATTATGTTTATTAAACTCTCTTAGACAAAAAAAATAATAAATAATAAATAAGCTCGTTACAACAAAATTTAATTCAATGAGATCATTCAGCTCCCAGTCAGATTTTATATCTAGCAGGATTAATAAAAAATAGGCTCCTACTCAAACATGTGAATGATCGTTATTGTACTCCTACAATAAGCTGCTAAACGACTGAGATCTGTATTACAGTCGAACGCTGGATTTATATGATATATGTTTATAATAATTATGTGTTTTATATTAGATAGTGGGTGATTATTTTCTAGATGTCTTAATTAACAAATAACAAATTAATTCCCAACACAAGGAACGAATTTAGCGATTATCATGGTTATTGTAATTCTAAATAAAAAATTAGCTTCATAAATAAGCAATTTAAAACTGAAATATTTTTGTGTCATTTATGGTAAAATGTTGATCAAAATGAGAATTAAATTAATATTTTTAGATTTAATAACAACCAATATACTATTAATTCGAGGGAATTAATTTTATAGTATATCGTTAGTAATATAATGAAAATATCAACTATATGGAATCCTAGAAAAATTGAATATTTAAAATAAGTTATAATCTAATATATACAATAAAAAGATATAAATCGCGCTACGATTTTAATTATATATATATATTAATACAATTATCTCTTCTTCATACACAACTGAAAAAAGAACAAATTAAAAAATATAGATATACAGTGAAATAATATATTTTATTTATCAATGTATTACTATAAGGCGGAATGACTAGAAATGGATCTAAATCTAGCCAATAAATGGAGCTTATGCCATAATTAGAAAGTATAAAACTTAAAAAAACAGTAATATTCAAAATTCAAAAAAGTTTCTAAAAGAATGATATAAACACTGCTTACATACAACTCGATAACAGTACAATATCTATTGAATTGGAAAATATCCTGAAAGAAGTTTATATACTTACTCTAAAAAAATAACGTAAAAGCTCAATAAAAATAGTATTCTGAAACTTCAAATAAATAATTTCAAAAAAAAAAAA
>LSSN01006030.1:0-25879 GCA_001970855.1 Smittium culicis | reverse complement strand
CCCCCCCCCCCCCCCCAAGGTAAGCCGCGATGGTTTTTTAATGTCCAAAAAAAAGAGATCATTATTCAAATTAAGTAATCAAAAAAGTTATTCAGGTTATGTGCTATGGTATAAATTATAAATTGAGCTATTATAAACTCAAAGAAGCTATTTAGATATATGAGTAGGAAAAAGTTAATAAAATTCAATCTTTTCGCAATATTCAGTTATTTTTTTTTATACCCGCAATAAGAAATGATTAGATATTAAAAAATACCAGGTTTTAATCATTTTACTCTGTGGTTTATATTTTGTTTTATTTATTTTAAGCGTATTAAAATAAGTTAATAAGTGACCTAAATAGTGCCAAATAATCTAAGTAATATAAGAGCTAATAAATAAAATTGTGCACTTTATGAATTTAAAACCATTTTCAAAAGAGGATATTGTAACCATATTTATATTTAATTAGCCATCTAAACAGGTATAAATTATCTTTTATATTTTTTGGGATTATTTGGGAAAAAAACAACTATTCTATATTCGAAACAATACCCATATAGGAAACCGTGTCTAACAAGTTAATTGACTAGATCTGTTTGCTTTTATTTGACAGTTCTCCAAATAATGAAAGACTAGAATTAGCTTCCACAGATTTTTTTTTATTTAGTTCAAAGGGTTTGGAAATTAGTCGATAATTTTGATATGAGCGAGTTATTTCTTGATTCAAAATATATTTATTAGCCTATTGTTTTGCATAGATAATTTTCATTACGGTTCCTTTTTTTTTTTCTTGGTTTGGCTTAGCTTGGGTTGGGTTAAATAATTTTTTTTTTGAAAAGCAGCAGATGCTCTTTTTCATGGATAGAACGGTTTCTATATTTAGCTGATGTTTGAAAAATCAATTACTATCAAATATATCAATTCTGAGACATGTTAAAGTGTTGTTTTGGATACATTTAATAGAAAATGACAAACTTTGAGTAAAATTTGGTAGAATTTTTTTTCTGGTTGTATTTTTATAAGTTCATAGTGTTTTCGGGTAGCAAATAAAAAGTTAATAGCTTCTTTTTTGTTTTATTTTATGTCACTTATTAAAGGTTAATTCATATAGTAATCTAATTTGATAATTCAATATTGCAAACTTAAAATAAAATTCTAATAAGTGTTACTTAGAGATTACCCTGGAAGAAAACAGTTATAATAATAAATTAATATTGTTATTTTAAAAAACTTTTAAGAACTTTTGAAGAATCAATAATTATATTTATATGAGCATTTTATACATAAATAGGAATTTTATTACATTATTGTGTACTAATAATTTTAATCAGCTTTATTTAGCACCTTTAATTCAAGTAAAAAAGAAATCCAGAATATAAGAAATACAACTCTGTTTTTATTATAAAAGATTATAAGCCGGTATTAAGAATGATAAAAAATAATAAAAGAAAGCATTCAACATAAAGCTAAATTTAAAAAAAAAACTATATTTTCAATTCGGTATCCTTTTTTTTTTTTTATTAACCAATGTACTTGATTCGTGATATAGGTCTTTTTTTTTGAAAATCAATGTGCTTGATTCGTGATATAGGTTTTATATATATATAAATAAATATAAAAATAAGAACGAATATCGCAAAGTTTTTATAAATGTAAAATTTTTGCGACATTAAAGCTATGAATTCTTGTATGATGATGGCTTGATAGTACTAGGTATATAATTTTTTATAAAAAAAAAATAAAACTGTAAATGTTTTGATGTGTTGATGATAAGATATAATTTGGGACTTTTTTTCCTATATTCCTTTATAAAATTGATTTTATAAATTAAAAATCAACTTTTGCGAAAATTTTTGAGATTTGTGCAAAATTGAAATTACATTTTGACAAAATAAATTTTGCAGATTGAAACGAAAATTTTATTAAAAATTTTTTTTGTTGTTATATAAAATAAATAGCAGCTTTTACAAAATATAACGAACAAACCATTATTTCCGAAATATTATAGATATATCAATATACTTACTAGAAAATTTTTAAAAGTCGAATTATGTTAGAATTAGTCGAGCTTTTAGAGCGAAGATTAATTCTTATTATACGAGGAAAGGAGATAATAAAGAGTTAGCATCATATTGGATAAAAATAAACTGAAAATTACAGCCAATAAAAATTAAAGTGAAAATAAATGATAAAAAGATTATTAATTGATTAAAAAGTAAAGTGCACGATTGTGTTATCCTTATCATTTTTGGCAAAGGTAGATTAGAAGGGAAGGCTGGGGCTTATTTTTTCTCCTTTCCTTATATACCTTTAATTATGCTTCGCTCTTAATAGTTTAATTAATTCTAAAATTATTCAAAAAAGAAAAAAAATGATTAGCTACTCCAAATTTTAGGCTTTGGAAATAAATCCTTTATTAGGTTTTTAGGATTAAAAGACTTGTAGATTCAAAAAACGAATATATTATCCTTTTATAGTTGATGAAATAAATAATTTTAATTGGAAAATTATGATATATATAATTATAATTGATCCAATCAATTATTAACACCAAATTAAATATCCAATCAGTCAATTTATTCGATGAATTTCTTGTGAGATGATAGTACCAAAGATGGTAAATTTAGACCAGAATTCTCACGAAGCTATTTCATCTGATAATACTCCGGAATTAGCGGCTAATGTGACACTGATTTCTCTTAAAATTGGTATCAGAGTTTCAGGGTTGCGTCTTATTAATTTAGAGGTCAATTGGATGTATCTCGTAACACTTTCCATATAGAGATGCTTTTTGCTATTCTTTAAAAAACACACAAATCTATTCGCTGATCACTCAGCGTTGTTTTCTCTGAGGTTTGGATAGATTTTGAACACAAAAAATTTTTTTCAAGACATTTTATGAAATTAGCGTACACAATATGAACGTATTTGGGAGCTTATAAAGCAAATATTTTCACATATCGATATAAATTTTTTTTCTTTATGTGCAACTAAAACTAGATTTAGCTCTCCTTGATCAGTTCAGCTTCTGTATTCGTTGATCATGCGTATTTTATTGGCTCTTATGAGGCTTTTAACTGCCAAAAATCAAAAAATTTTGGAAATTGGTTGCTTAAAAGTGAGCTCTGATCTTGGCCCCCAACTCCTATAGAGTTTTGGCACCAGTTTGATTTAAATTTTTGGTCTTTTGAAAGAATTGTTCGAATTTTGATCCAATTTCTTCATAAACTCAACATAAATTGGATGATTAGATATCTCTGATTGGCTATCGGAAAAAATCAAGAATGATTTTGGTGATTTATTGGGCTTACCTTTATTATGTAAACAGTGAAAATTTTCTCCAGATAGTTGATTATTTGGGGCTCTGTGATGGGCGTGGATATCTCTTTCGAGATTCTAAAGTCTAGAAAGCGCTGCTGGATAGTTCTGTACCTGGATCAACGGCAGACAGATCGTTCTTTGGAAAAGATAAAGTCAGTGGCGAAAGTAACGAGAGCTTGCGTTTTGAGGAAACGACACTGATATCTTAGGCCATTAAGCTGTAGTAATTGTTTTCAGAGAGATGGATTCCTGCTTTTTGTTGTCCGGAGTCACTTTTGAATCTCAAAGTAGCAGAATTTGAGCGACTGATAGTGTTTTCAGATCAAGAAATTATAATTCTGACTTCCGCATTGGATTTAATAGCGTAATTTTTAGTCGTTCTTTAAGAGTCATTCTGAATCACTTGTGATATTAGATTACAATTCAAAAATTCTTAAGGGTAGATATAATCGAACATTATGCAGTCTAGTGCATTCTATTGCACAACGATAATGTCCTAGAACAACTTGTAATCTCATTCCAATTTCTTGCCCTGGATTGAAGTAAACATATCCACGTTTTGCACTAAATACTATGAATCCAGTATTGAGAATGTCTCCTTGTAAGAGAAATTCTGATTGAGCCGTTAACTGCTCGCGCGTCATCTGGATTCAGTGCAGAAGAAAAGTAAGCTAATTAAGAGCGTGTCCTAGTCTTCTTGCAGTATCACAGAATTTTCTCTAGTATCCCAAATAGATCTTATGAGTTTTTATCTCCAAATAGCTTGAGATAATATATGATTGATTTTTTTTCTGAATAAACTAACACAGATCGATCCAATGAATCCTTGATCTTTGTGAATAATTTACGATCAGTATCTTCTTTGAATTGATGTGCGTCTTCGCCACTTTTAGGCTTCATAGACTGAAGCGAGAGTGAGAGCACACTACAATCTCCCATAATGAATAGCTGGTTTCCATTGATAACTCCAGATCTGGCGACACCGTAATAGTCAATTGCTCTTTCTATGATTTCAGTTGGTTCTTCCAGAAGTACAGGTTCTGAATGGCTGGATACAACTTAATAACAGTCGAATTCAATTAATTCGATATGAAAAAATCTTAGTTTTTGAGCTCCAAGAATCTATGGAGCATGATTCTTTGAGGTAATGTGGTACATAATTGATTTGGTGTTTCCAGTGAAACTCACCAGGGTTCTCAATGTTTTCTTTGCACCATTCAGAAATTATTTTGCTTCTAATAATAAATCATAATTTATACTAGAAGGCACTTTTAGCGACATATTTATTGCATTTATTAAAACTCAAAGATGATTGTTTGACTTTGATAGCTAGGTCGATCCTTATCATAGATAATTTTAAAAACAAGCATTAAAAAGAAGAGTTAGATGTTCTTTCTGAAAGCTCCTTTAGTACCTCGAAAGAAAAACTGAAAATAGCTGCCATTCCTATGGGAGTTGAGATAATTTTTCACTTATTTTATATTAGAAGGTGTATGAATGTATCCTGAAGATTCAAGGAGGTGAAATATTCCTTTTTGAAGATATTGAAGTAAATGGAACTTAGTATCCATATTGAATTTTTGCTCTAACACGCAAAGATTTGGATTTCGGAGCTCTAGTAAAAGGCGTTGATCTCAAATCTTATCAATAATTGTGAACAGTTGGTTTTAAAAGCCATTTTCACCTAGCCGTGTCTCATCAAAATTATGCTTAGATAAGAGTGAGGATACTTAGTCTGTAAAATTTTCCTGGTCTCCAATTCAGATTCCTATTGCACATATTTGTGTGGTAATACAAAAATTTTGTCAAAAAGCATCAAGATTGGTACGTTTTTGATGTTAGACTATCAAGATGGGTGCCACTCCTGAATTGAGGCTGTGTCCAACATAAAACCGAGCTTATGTGGAATTTCCGAATCGAAAACCTCGATTCCAGAGAAATAGAGTGACAGTTCTTGAAGGGGGCTCTGAACCCTCACTCAATTAATTTTTTTAGCTCTATAGATGTCTGACAGTCTGAATCATACCAATCTGAACATTACGAAGTGCTCTTTTACTGATGGGAGGATTTTTTCCGATTCTATTTGAGACCTACTCGCGCGGACTCGGCCCCTTATGCGAAAAATTGACCGAATATCGGAGGCTTTGTCGATCGAGTTGCTTTCAGAGAAAGTAGAAACTGTATTTCTTGGTACTGTAATAGTATTGATGCTGTCTGAACTCTTTATACTCGTGTTAAATTGACGCTTGTGGAAGGGGCTGCATGCGTTTTATCTTCACTTTCGGCTTCTTGGAAATGAGTTCATCCTATGGATCTCGGTTCATTAGCAGTTATGAAATATTTTTATTCTAATATTTTCGATTTACGTATAGCACTGATTCCTTTTTGAGGTAGTCTAACCCCGCTTGGATTAAATTAGTGGAGATTTCACCAAGTAGTGCTCTTACCATGCTTGAAAGCAGAAATTTAGGACCCTCTGAAATGTATATCCCTGAGGCCTCCTAAATTCAACGATAGACATAGTATAATATAATACTATTTTCATTAGTTAAAGCCAATATTATTAAATAGAGATGGGATCAGCTTTCTTATCCGCGCTCGGAAGCTGAATATTTTAGAGGAGGTGGGATATAGTTCATAGAGCTAGCATAAGCGCAAGTTTTTTTTGCAATCTTATGCTCTTATTCAGTTAAAGGTGATCTAAAGAAGTATTTTTCGATCGATTGCAGGCTGCTGTGAGATGTTTATATACAGTTATACCAGTATCAAGAATCATGTAGTGAATTTAGGATCATGCTAATATGGGTCAAGGATCTTTTCTAGCAGGAGTTGTTTAATCATGCCAGTTAATAGCTTTAGCTGATCATATTTAACCAGAGCTTATGTAATCGCTTCTCGTTACATCATTATTAGTTGAAGGTAGTAAACTTTTTTTTAAAAATTGAGAAAATTTATTATGGTAGAGTTCTGCTGCGAAATAATAGATTATAAGGGTTAAACAATATATCGCTTTACAGTTTATAAAATTAAAAAAATTTTTTATTTCATCCTATTTCAATTTAATCTTTATTTGCTTGCAATTTTCGGTATATTTTTATTCAAAAAGATGGTGACACTTGATATTTTTCCAATGAGGTATAGTTGTGAAAAAACTAAATTTTATTAGTTATTTTTCTATTCGTATATCTATAAAACTACTTTCATTATATTTTAGTTCTAATAAACTCTTCACGTGCGGATGAATATTCTTTATCAACCAAATATAGCCAGCTGTATTCGATTATTATACTATAATTCCGAGACCTTTAATAGTGTTGGTTTATTGTATAGTAGCAGAAAATAATAAATTTACATTTAAATCATAACCGAATCAATAAATTCAGGGTTTTTTTGAAAAAAAATTTATCCACACAAAATATTTTTTTTGAACACCTTATTCATCAAAACATACCATTTCTCCTCAAGAATTATCATAATTTATATTATGAAAAAGCTATTTATACCAAATAATAGAATTTTTTTTTAGTATTTGTAATTTCTTATACTAAATCTTCGGAAAACTTGCTTAAACAATATGTTTTAATTTACAGCTTTATCAAAGATTTTTATCACAGTAATGAATTAATAATATTAAAACAGGCTTCACATTTGAATAATTATAATGCGAATAAGCTAATTTATTTAGGTTAAAAAAAAATAGCTAAAAAAGAAACAAAAAAAAATATCAAAATTGAAAATATATAATTAGGTTAGAAAGATAAAAAAAATATAATGGATTTCAGATAAAAATGACTATTAACATAACAGCTAGGTCAAGAAAAATAGTGTATATAAAAAAAGCACAAACGAGTTTGAAGCCGGTGATACAAGTTATTCGCTCAGTTCAAATTCGCTTGCGTTTTCTGATTCAGAGTCTGATTCTAATTTATATTTAGATACCTTAGTTGCAGCCGTTCTTTTCGTTCTAGGATTGCGTGGTGCAACAGGTTCGTCAACTGGAGAAACTTCATCGTCATCATCGTCAGAAAGCTTGATGGATTTGCTGTTTTTGTTAGAGTAGCTATCTGAGTCTGATCCTTCGATTTGAGTAATTTTTTTTCTTGGAGCTGCAGGCTTTCTTGGAGCTTTTTTAGTTGCAGCGCTCTGTGCAAGTTTTTTGGCTGCTGGAGCTCTGGTTGTCTTTTTAGGCACTATATCCGGGCTTATATCAATTTCCACTTTACTAGAATTAATGTCGATAACAGGAGATAGAGATGCGCTCACTGTATTTTTGTTCGCGGACTCTTTTTTATTTCTAATCATATTAAGTCTATCAGAAAGTGAGAGGGGCTTTGAATAATCCTCGTCATCACTTATTATGTTTTCATTTTTAACAGTTGAAGTGCTGGGGATATTATACTCTTCATCGTCGTCTGATTCTTTTTTAACAAATGAATTCAATGTACTTTGTTTAGAGTTTGAGCTTCTCGGTTTTGGATTACTAGAACTAGCTCTGCCAGCGGGTTTCTTTATAGGCGAGAAATCGTCGTCGCTTAATTTTATGCTGGGTTTTGGTTTTTTAGAAACTGAAAAGTCGTCATCGCTAAGTTCAGTTTTAATTTTAGATTTTAACTTGGTGTCTGCAGTTACTCTTTTTGTTTTTCTTCCTTTAATGTTGTATTTTTTGTCGTGTTTGTCGCGCGCCTTGAGTTCGTCCATTTCAAGGTCTTTGTGGAATTTAAGTTTTAGTTCCCAGTTTGCAATAAATTCATCTAGGTCAGATGACCACAAATCTTTTGGACTCTTTGCTAATAATGAATCTAGTCTGGCTTGGCAGTCATCTCTCTCTTTATTTAGTTTTTCAAACTTTTCATACGTGAGATTCCATATAGGCATAGAAAGTAAATAGTCATAATCACTGGCACTTACACCTAGTTTATTTTTTTGTGCGTTGTTTGCATTCGATTCGTTTTCAGATTCGTCTGATGACTCATCTTCATTTCCAAAACTTTTGTTACTTGGGTCGTCAGAAGATACAACGGCTTTTTTAGCTGCTTTAGGGAATGGCTTGTAGCCTCTATTAAAGAGTTCTTCAACAATATCATTTCTTTTACGGTTTTGTACAACAAGTTTCTTTTGGATGATTTCTAAAACAAATCTGGCTCTATTGTTTAGTCTTTCCCACTCTTCAGAAAGTTGTGCAATCAAGGCATCTTTTCTGAGCTGGTAGTAACGTAATCTAAGAGGATAAAACTCAGTGATGATGGCTTCGGGGGAGTCATATTTTTTAATTCTTCCTTCTCGGTCAAAGCAAACCATGTTAGAGGTACTGATTGATCCTATGAGCTTGAATCTAGCTTCGAATCCTTCTTTTCTGGCATCATTCATTTGTTTATCAGTCAGCGTAAGATAAAAGTCAACTTTGGTATCGGTGTGGTATTCTTTAAAGTCTTTGATAATTGGCTGAACTTTATCAGTACCGGTTCGCCAGAGTTCTAAACTTTCTTTGTAACTTTGAGTCCAAGTTTTCACAGGTAATTCAGTGATCCTAAGTGTGTTGTCATCAATTTCTTCGATGATACCAGTTACTTTGTATCTATTTGGAGTAGAATATTCAATTTTTCCTTTGAAACCTCTATACCAAGGGGTCATAGCAACGGGATTTTCTCCCTTCATTAAACGACGCAAGTTATCAACAATGTCGTATGGATTGTAGTTGGGAATGTTAGTACTCCAACCAGTTCCAATACCTTCAGAGCCATTAATGAGTATCATTGGAACAATAGGAATGTACCAATTAGGTTCAACTTTTTTACCATCATCCTCGGTATATTCAAGTAAGGAGCTATCATCAGGGTTGAAGATTGTTCTCGAAAGTTTAGCAAGTGTAGTGAAAATGTAACGAGCGCTTGCAGAGTCTTTACCACCTTGTAATCTAGAACCGAACTGACCTTTAGGTTCTAAAAGATTGAGATTGTTGCTTCCTACGAAATCATAAGCCATGGCGATAATAGATTGGGTAAGAGATTGTTCACCATGATGGTAAGCAGTTTGCTCAGAGATATAACCAGCAAGAGCAGCGACTTTGATTTCACCTTTCAAGTTTCTTTTGAAGCAGCCATAAATGATTTTGCGCTGAGTAGGTTTAAACCCATCAACAACAGATGGGATGGATCTTGCAGTATCTGCAATACTGTATAAAACAAGTTCCTTGTTAATGAAGTCGCCGACAGGAATTTCAGGCTTAGTGTTGTCCAAATAAGTTCCAGGTACATACGAGTTAAGCCATTCTTTACGGTCATCAGCTCTAGCTTTATTGAAAGCCAAATCAATAAGTTTTCGTTCGTCTTCAGAGGCAGGTAAGAATGTTTTTCGATGGTGTTCCAAATTACCAAAGTACTGCTTAGCTTCTTTTGAGCTGGAGGTACCAAGCCCTTTATAGTATTTGATGGTATAGTCTTTACCTCCATTTGGGACAGTATTGAGCCATTCAAGGTATTCAGGCTCAGAGTAAAAACTAATAGACTCATTTCTTCTAGTGGCTTTAACTACCGGGGTAATGAAATCAAGCAAAAATCCAGGCATTCTAATTAAAGAAGGAAAATGCGTATCGAGGAAATTTATAATGAGGCCTTTAATATGGGAACCGTCAACATCTTGATCTGCCATTACCATTAAATGGCCATAACGCAAGCTGTCAGCAGAAAGGTAGTTGGTATTAGTTTTTAGGCCAAGGATTTGTTTAATTTGAGAAATTTCAGCGTTATTTGTAACTTGAGAGGTGGAAGCGTCTCTTACATTGAGAAGCTTACCTTTAAGCGGGAAGACACCAAAATAGTCTCTACCAATTACGCTTAAACCAGAAATAGCGAGAGTTTTAGCAGAGTCTCCTTCTGTTAAGATGAGGGTACAATCTTTTGAGCGTTTGGTACCGGCTTGATTTGCGTCTTCAAGCTTAACAATACCGGTGATTCTAGATGATTTAGTTCCGTCAGTTTTTTTGAGGCCTTGCATTTCTTTGTATTTTACAAAGTTCATGACTAAGGAAGAGAGCTCAGTTTTCATAACTTTTTTAATAAAGTCATCGTCAATATCGCACTTTGAACCGAATGAAGAAGCTCTAAGGGTAAGGGTTTCTTTAGTTTGGGAGTCAAAGCTAGGATTTTCAATTAAGCAGTTTACAAAGATCCAGATATGACTTTTAACTTGGTATGGCTTAACGGTTGAGCCTTTGTTTTTTTTTTTTAAAAGAGCGATGACTTTGGAGACGATTTGGTCAGTGACGTAGGTGACATGGGTTCCGCCTTTGACGGTATTGACAGAGTTTACAAAAGAAACAGATTGAAATTGGCCATCAGTTATGGCAAAACCGACTTCCCATCTATCGCTAATTCTTTGATAGATGACTTCAGCTTTGTTGAAGACAGGTTTAACATCATCAGGGTTTGTTGGTTCGACTTTGGATGGTTGGACGTAGAGATCGATATAGTCTTTAAAAGATTTAATTTTAATTCTTTCGCCGTTTAAGAAAACCTTGACACCAGGAACACAGCCAGCCAAGTCATACACACGTCTGGTTAATAGCTGGACAATACCGTCATCAAGATGAGACATGTTAAACTTGTTAAAGTCAGGGATAAAAGTGACCATAGTGTATTCAGATTTTTGGGAGAATTTAGTTAAGCTAGGTTTTCCGATTTCAGACATATTATTTTTGAAGACTTGTTTGTATTTTTTAGCTTGTTCCAAGTCGGCGGTTTCGATTTCGAATCTTGTAGAGAAAATATTACAAAGTTTAGCGCCGTAACCGTTTCTACCACCAGTGACTTTTTTTTCGTTGTCGTTATAATTTGAGGAAGTGAGGAGATGGCCAAAAATAAGTTCAGGGACGTAACATTTTTCGTCTTTGTGGATTTGGATTGGAATACCTTTACCGTTGTTGTAGACACTTATTTCGCCAGTTTCTTTGTTAATATTTATCTTTATTGTATCCATTTTTGGGTCGCGAATCTATTACATATGGAGAAGTAGAAAGTTATAGAAAATCTAGTGGAATAAAATAGGGGATTGAGGAGGGGGGGAAAGAAAGAAAAGGGCGTATTTGTGGGTATATGGTTAAAGAAAGGGAGGTGAATAAGAAAAGGGGTGTCAAATTATAAAGGGAGTTACTTTATTATCAGCGGCGTTGACGATGATTTCATCGACGATTTTGTATAGACCAGGGGTATATTTGATTAGATTTTTTTCCATTCTTTCGGTGGTAGAATTGTAGGTCCACATTTGTTCTTCTACAGGCTCGACGGAGCCGATGTAGGTATCAGGTCTTAGCAAGATATGTTCGAGTTGAGATTTTTTTTGGTAAATATCTTCGATAGCTTTTCCATTAGAGGATTTTTTAGAGGGAGGAGCATCGAGGGCAAGGTTAGAGGAAGAGGCTTTTGAGGAGGACGATTTAGGTTTAGAAGCAGTAGCAGCCTTTTTAACTGGGGAGGGATCGTAGTCGTCGGACTCGTCGCCGGAGTAGTTAGCAAGACGCTTCTTTGGGGCTTTCGATTTTGAAAAAGAGTAATCCTATAATAAAAAATAAAATGGAAGTATGGTGTATTATAGGTATCGTAAAATCAATAAATTTGAAAGGTGTAGGGACTATGAGGTTAAAAACATATAAGAAGTGGTAATAAGGTAAAGTAGAGTACATCATCAGAGCCAACTTCAGAGATGAAGGAGTCTAGCAAAGTGGATTGAACCATAAGGAAAAAAGAAAAGCGATAGTGTAGGAATTAGAGATAATTATACGAATAAAATGTTTTTTGGACTGGCAGAGATAGTAGGGGTAAGTGTAGACGAAGCAATAGGAGTATATTGTAATAATAAGTGAGAAGAAATTGAGAGAGATCGGGGGATGAGAGTTAAGCGATAGATAGATATTTATTGAATGCAGACTTTTTTTTAAAGTATCGGAGTATGAGAAAGAAATTATTAAGATTTGTGGGTTGATTTGGATCAAAAAGGTTGAATTGAGAATATTTATTGACAAGAATATAGATTTGGAAAATATAAAAAAAAGGATTAGGCGATTATTGGCGAACGATGTTTACAGCAGCTTGATTGCGGATAAATCAGACGTTTAGAAAGAAGTTGGATTTGCAGAGCTATTTGAGCGCAACAGCTATTGGCTGTATCATATAAAGTAAAGGCAAGAGTGGCAAAATATAGCGGAGAGGAGAGCGAATTAAAGATTAGGGCGGGAGGGGGAGGAGGCGAATGGGATTGGATTATTTCAGTTTTTTGAAAAAGTAGACAAAGAGGAGGACTAAAACAAAGAAGGAGATGAGGAGGAGAATTTGGCCACAGCCTTGCTGCTTAGCCATCTTGTAGAACTGTTTCATGCGCGAAGATAAGTTGCTGCTCGTCTGCTCCAGATCGCTGCTCATGGTTTGCAGGAACTTGTTCTGGTCGCGGATCTCCTCGCCAATGCTGATACTCACCTGATTGCACAATCAAATTATTAATTATAGAGCATGAATTATAAAAGAATAATATGTCAAGAAGAGCTACATAGTTCTAATAAGCATGTAAAAATTTACCTCCTTAAGGATCTCAACTTTACTAAATAAGGGATTATTGCTCTTGAGTTTGTACTTGTCCTCTTCTTCTTCGTCGTCATAGTATACAGGTCTCGCAGTTCTATTACTGCCCTGCGCATGTTGTGCAAACGGCTGATTCTTTTGGCGCTTTGTCGGAAGTCCTGACATTTCTAATAGGTATATATTATTAGCAAGTAGTTCGTTATTAAAATTGAAGGCGATTGCGGGGCTGTTTTTAGAGCACGAGTTGAAGGAAAATGGCTGTCGTATATGGAAATTAATCTATAATTCTAATTTAGTTGTAAGAAAAGGCTTGATCAAATACAAGAAAGCTGGTATTGAATTAGCCGAACAAATGACTTGAAATGCAAATTTATTACTAACGCTATATTAAAATAACAGTGGCCAATCAGCACACCAAAGTAAACATGGGCTGGTCCAATAACCGTACGCTTAAAGCCCAAACCAGCATAAGCATGTAGCTAAACATAAAGGAAGCTGGCAAATAATACAGCGTTGAACAGCTAGCTGGTACCTTCAGTCCAAGAACCTAGCGAATAAAAGCTTCGCTACAAAAAAAAATAAAATAAAATAAAAGTAAAAAAAGATAGGCTATATTTTGGCAGCCATGACTATATCTGAGCCAAATTGGTGGTAAACTGCGCCATCAAACTCTAAGCATCTGCTGCTACCAAATCCCGAAAAATCCGTAGTGTCTGAAAACCCAAGCCCTCTATTCCCGACGATCTTTGGTGCAATCGTCACTATTACTCTATCCACTATCCCAGAAATACAACCTCCAGGTGCCCTCAAAACGCCACCACCGTCGACGTTGTCGCTTGAGCTGGCTGAGTCTGCATGGTGCTCACCGTCAGCGTTGGTATTAGTGGTGGTGCGTTCTGCGTGTGCTCGCAAAAATGTCTGGATAATCGCTGAGCCTCCTTCAACCATCAATTTTCTTATATTAAGTCGCCCTAATTCCTCAAGTACCTTAGTCAGTCTAGGCCTTCCAGACTCCTCATCGCAGAACTCTCTCCCTACTTGAATCACTTTAGCTCCCAACTCCTCAAGCACCTTATAAAGCGTATATAAACCAATACAAAAAAAAATTTTTTTTTGTTAAAAGTGCAAAACTTCATTTTAAATCTATTTGACAAGTAAAAAAATAAAAACCTTTATTTTAGACTGCGAAGCTTGGTACCCGCATACAATCCATGGATACTTACAGCCACTATTTATTTCTCTTGGATTTTTGAAAAGCTTTATATCAGGATTTATCCTTAGCTTTGGATCTAATACAATAGGCTGCGGATTCTTTATTTCTCCAAACTCCTCAGGAATCAGTCGAACTACACACAAAATAGGCTCATTTTAAAAGTTATAGTATTAAAATAGTTTATGCCTTAAAATTGAATACCGTTCAGACTTGGATCGTCGTTTAGTACTGTCCCTATACCGACAAGTATCCCATCGTGCTCATTCCTCAAAAAGTGCGTGAAAACCATCGATTCCTTACAGCTAATCAACAGCTGCTTCTTATCGCCAGCAGATATTTTCCCGTCTAAAGTCTGTGCAAAAGTCAGTGTCACTCGAGGATATATTGCCCGTTTAGCCCTCTTCCTTTGCTGTGCTATATTTTCATCGTCGTGTTCGGATTCGCAAGAGCATTTAGTTTTCGCATCAGTAGCGTGTGCGTGCTCAGTCGAAAAGGCCTTATCAATTATCTCGCAGAACCCCTTTGCCTGCTTTTGCACCTCGAAATTATCGCTCATCACTACTTACTTGTTATTAAAAATTTATTTGAATAAATCGCAAGTATCTCAAATTTTTTATTTTAGCCCTGCTTTTATACAAATTATTGATTAAAAAAGAGTTAATTAGATATCTTATTAAATTTGTGACAAATATATTGAAATCACTACAAAAATACGAAACAATCAACAATTTGATTTTTTTTTGATTGGTTTTATTTGCCTCCATAACTGAATTATACTGTTATTTATTTTCAATTTAGCAGCTTTAGTAAACTGCTAAACTTGATTTATTATATCCCAGCCTTTATTAACTATTTCCGATATTCAAAATACCAAATACTCAAACCCATAAAAATATTTTAAACATATCACTGCGCCTCAAAAATACTATTCTACTTTCAAGCAAAGAAACCATATAACAGTTTACTATGTTCCAAAAAGCAAAGTCTTCAAACGAAGCCGCAACTGAAAAGAAAACCTATCCGTTCAACGCTAAAGCTGCCCAAGAGCAAAACTCCGAATATTCGCGTAAAGTTACTCTTGATGTTGAGAATCTAGTATATGCCCTTTCCTCGATAGTCTCACACAGCAAAATTCAAGACAAGGATGCCTACTGGGTTGCCCAGGAATCTTTCCTCATCCAGAGCAAAGCCGTCTTGCTCGTTAAAAGCGCTGAAAATCTCCTCAAGCTTGTTTTTGACTTGAAACGCGCCTACTTGGTCAACGACACTTTCCACCTACTCGAAATCACTAAACAGCGAAATGCCAGAATCGATAAGCTCATATCCAAAAACAAGGCCTCTTTGCTTGACCTTCAAACTACCTTGGACTCTGCCATCCTTGACTTAAAGGCTGCGCTACTAAACAAATAACCCACGTTCAAATTCATTTATAAATTAAGTTTTTTTTTTTTGCATAAGACTTTTTACTATTATTTTTACTTAATTATCTTTTACTTTTAAATTTCCTTCTCTCTCTTGTAAATCTACTACCGTTTTTTTTTTTTTTTAGTTATAACAATTTTAAAAAAAATAAATACAATACAATATTGGTCTATTAAACAAACATCAGCTATTAAACAAATTCAAGATCAGCTACAGCTTCAATCAACATACGAATAATCTGTCCTATGAATACAAGCATTTTTAGATCCAAACTGTTTAGGCTACCTGTCACTTTGGTGCAGTTGTACTGCTCTGTCCAGCTTTTTAAAGATTATTTCTACGAACCTTTCAATGTACCATTTTGTTTGTATTCCATATCTTCCTCCAAAAAAAAAAAAAAAAGCTCTGTTCCTTATAAACCCCATATTAAATACGCCATATCTTTTTTATAAGAAAAAATCGACAAATTCATACATTCACAAAATTTTATCGCTCAATTAAACTCACAAAAAATTTATTTCTTTTCGCGTTTTTCGATTAGTGTAAAGGCGATTCGATGGTACCAACTATTAGTCCTGACAACGATCTGCTTGTGATTAAAAAACTATCTGATTCTCAAAAACAACACTTGGACATAGGCGATCTTGTTGTCAGCTACAGCCCTAACGACCCTTCTAAACTGATCGTCAAACGAATTCTCGGAACTGTAATTTATATTGCATTTTTTTGGCTTTTAGTCTCTTTGCAAACTCTCGCTTTTAAGCCTTTCTTTTTTAATTTTTTTGAAAAATAACTATTTACATTCAAGTAATTCATAATAGCAAGGCGATACAGTATTTTTAGACCCCTTAAACTCACCGCTCTCTGAAAGAAAAATCACTGTTCCTGCAGGTCATTGCTGGCTTCAAGGCGACAACTACCACGCCTCCTTAGACTCAAGATCGTATGGCCCTGTTCCTTGCTCTTTGATTATAGGAAAGGTCGTCTTCAAAACTTAATATAAATATATCTACATGCAATTGCTTTATTGTACTTCCCCCACATACCCACCCATATTGCTTTATTCATTGTTTGGTCTCATTCCATCTACTCGCCTGCGCTTAACCTTCTTACACATTTGATGTTTTCTGACCAAATTCCCTCACAGCTAATATCCCCTATTAGAAGTATCTATCCGTTTTTTTTTTTTCTTGTCGATCCTTTTTCTCTTACTTTTTCTTTTTCTTTTTTACTACGCTTAACTCACACCCTAGATCTCTTCTCTTTTAATTGGCCATTCATTTTGCTACTCCTTTTTCTTCATATTCCCAACCCAATAATTTGCCATTACTTTCCAGAGCCTGCCAATAGACTTACTCAATCGACACTGTTTTTTTTTTTTCATCACTTACGATTTTGATCCCAAAATCAAAAAAATCAGAATAAAAAATCTTTTTCCATCAATAATATAAAAAAATTATACATTTTTAAATCTCTCTTTATATATTATTGATTTTTACACCTTGCTAAAAACCTCAACTTTTAAAATTTAAAATGGCAAAGACTTATATTTTAGTCTATGCCCAGACTCATGCCCCTTTCCGTCTCCCTGAATTGACGGCCATCCAACAAATCGAAAATATCTCAATCAACATCAATCTCTCCTACAATGACCCAACAGTAAGACTCGACAACTAGTTTTTATTTTGTTCTATCTTCATGATGTTATTTGATAATTTATCTCTTTTTCCTGTTTTGGCTTTTATAAATTAGATCCCTCTCATTTTTGTTGAATGTGATTCAGAAGATGATGTTATCCTCCTAGTCAGGCGCTCCATTCTTATAAAGTACTATTCTATCCAATATTCAATCCTTTTTACATAACTTGTAATTTATTTTGCCTCTTTCAACCCTTATTTTTTTCTTTTTTTTAGGAAAGTTGTTGAATACTGGGCTCAAGGCCCCTCCTTTGATCTTTTAAAGGAATCCTATGATAACATCGCCACACCAATAGTATGACTTGTTTATCTTTTTATTCTTACACCTATTCTGCCTTAAACTTTTTTGTTTTTCCTTTATATAATTTCCAAATATTGCCCAAATCTTATACTTTTTGATTTATTTATTTTTAACCATATAAAATAGAACCCTTCTCTTCTATCTTCTGACCATAAATTTCTTATTGAAGGAATTGGCCGCTCTTTCGCTCTTAATGAACAAATCGAGTTTATTGAACAACTAGAGTTTTTAGGCTTCAATGGAAAAATTTCCTTATCGAAACCCGAGCACACTATTATTTTAATCGTCGACTATGGACCCTTATATGTTCCTATCGACACAACAACAGACCAAAATCCAAACGCTGATATAAATACCAACGATAGCCACTCTAGATTAAAAACTACTAAAACCCTCAAACCCGATATCTACTCTCATAGAAACATGATCGTTGGCCGCTTAATTTCTACCGCTATTACTTCCAGGTCCCTCATCAATAAATATAACTTAAAAACCCGCAAATATCTTGGGAACACTTCAATGGAAGCTGAAATGTCCCTAGTAACTGCCAATATGGCTAAAGTTTTACCTGGCCATCTTGTCTATGACCCATTTGTCGGCACAGGCAGTTTCTTGTTAGTTGCTAGTGAATATGGCGCCTACACTTTCGGTTCTGATATTGACGGCAGACAAATTAGAGGAACCGCGGGCTTCAGAAGAAATGTAGGTGGAATTGATGCAAACGTCTCCAGTTATAAACTTGGCCACTTAATTTTAGGTAACTTCGTTTCTGATATCACTAAACTCCCTTTCAGAGATTCTGCTTTCCCCTCTATCAACGCTATTATCACTGACCCCCCATACGGCGTCCGCGCTGGAGCTAAAAAACTTGGTAGAAAATCTGGAAATGATCCTGTAAAAAGCCTCCAGCTCGTCGATGGCGGTGAAATTCCAAACCACTTACGACAGGATTACTATCCACCTACTTGCGAATATGAAATGTCTAGCGTTATTATAGACTTGCTCTCTCTTGCCGCTAAAGTTTTAGTCGTTGGCGGAAGACTGGTTTTCTGGTTGCCTACCGTAACTGACGAGTATCAGGATTCAGACATTCCGACCCACCCTAGTCTTACCTTAATTGCAAACTCTGAACAGAATTTTGGCTCTTGGTCCAGAAGACTGATTACAATGGAAAAGACTGCTGAGTTGGCCCCTAACAACAGTTCAAACAACTCGGCCACTTCAACCAACCCTCAATCCTCCCACTTGGATACATCCATCACTCAACTAATCACACCCAACGTACCCTCATCTGACCCTGTTTCTATCAATGATAACTTACCTCAAAATTCAGAAAATCTTTCTACTTCCATCTCTCAAATTTCAATTAACTCCCAATCTACCACCTCTCTCAAAAACGACCCCAAATCTACCACATCCGATTCACCACAACAACATAACGCTGAACCCGCCCACAAAAATTTTAGAATCAAATACTTTAATAAGTTCGAATAAGTTGATCTACCTTATCTCCCTCCCTTCCCTACCCCCTCTTTTTTTTTTAATCGCTCAAAATTTTAGATAACTCTCACTCTCACCAGTCTTTTTACATTCTTTCTTATTGTTTTTATCAAATTACATATTTTTTGATTTTTTTTTAAATATATTAATTTTATTGTTTGTATCCTTAATTAGTCAATAGTATTTTTTGTATCATGGACCTTATACTTGTGATCTCGTTTCCCTTATTCATATTAAAAACTTGGACACAGCATTGAGAAATTTTGCTATTTACTCTCTCAGCTTAATCTATCTCGTTTTTGAGCTAATCAATTGTTTACAATTTTTTCCAAATTACAATACTTAATCGAATAATTATATATTTGAATCTTTATTTAGTTATTCCATATAATGTTCAGCCTCATCATTCCCGTTACTTCAGCAAGCTTTTTATAAACATATTTTACATGTTAAGCATTCGTCACATATTAGCTTTATGAATTCAAATTGTGTGTATGAATATTGATATCAGACTATATAAACAGCGAAATTGTTTTTTTTTATTTCTTTTATTACATTAGCTATTTCACGTTTGTTATTTCTATTTTATTTTGTGATTATTATTTATAATCGTATCAAGTAATTTAAATCCGCTGGCTTACATAACTCGAGATAAAATATCCAAAAATACATTTTATTCGAGTTCAATTTCATCGATACTATATATAGAAGATTCTTTTGAGGGGCAGAACATTTTCTATTTAATTTTCCCTTCGCTTCATAATTAATTTGAGGGGGAAATTCAAATAGTATAAGCCATCAAATATATTAATGGGTTTAGCCAATAAACTCGCATAATCATTGTTAGCAAATAAAACTTTATAGGAAAAAAGTTCCTCTCACTCTAAGAATCTCCCATTTACATTTTCATTAATTCTTCAATTGCAATTGCAATTGCAATTATCAAACTTTCTAATATTAATATTAATAATTTTCAATTATTTTCAAAGCTTTATACCGATTTTTTTCCACCATAAAAATACAGGTCATTTTATAGTCTTTTTTTTCTTTTTTATAAGTGCTTTAATTAATTGATTTTTGGTTATTCTTGCTGATATATAGCACGGATAATAAAGATATAAATGAATGGCTTATGTGAAATACCTTAATCGGTTAATGGATCAAAAATATATATAAAAAGTTCTTTAGAACAAAGATTATTTGATTGATACTTCACTGAATTGCTACAACTTTCTATCCGGAATGTAAAATAGTTGGAATACATCTTTGAGTAATGGAACTCTTTCTATTAAATTTTTATCTTTTCATCAATTTTACTTTTATTTTAAAATCACACTAAAAATTACTTTCGAAATAATGACCATTAACAATAATTGCTTCATTAAATTACGGAAGCAAATATTTGACTATTATAAAATGTTCCGCTCTTCATAAGAATCTCCTAAACATATTGGATAATTTAAATAATTTTGATATTTATAACAGGTTTTGGAATCAATAAAAATATATTCATCGTATAACTATTTATTAGATTTTGCTAATATATTGTAATTAAGTGATATTTAATATCAAGATAATATAACTATCTAACTTCATTTAAATAAAAAATATTTAAATCTTGAGACTAACATTATTTCTAAACAGCAAATACAAATAATGACTCACCCAAAATAGAATAAGCCAATATTTAGCTTAAGCCTAAAATCAATTTAATCTATTCACTCGCAGGCGATTCAAAACATTTAATTATTTTTCTCAATAAATTCAAAACTACTGCATCAGTTAATTTCGCTGCAAATATATATATATAATTTAGCCATGAGAGATGTTTAGTAGCAGAATAGAAATTTTATTCAGAGATAAAATCCCTAAATCACTAAAAAAAATAACCAAGAATATGTTATTAGAAAAATTTAAAAAAAAATCTTTTTCAATTTATAAATTCTGAAAAAGCGATAAAAAATAACTTAGTTGCTTTAAACTCCATTCTAAATAGATAATTCCTTTATTTACACATAATTTGATTTTACATCAAATAGTGTTGTATGAAAGACCTAAGATTCAATCACCTAACCAAAAGGCTATTCTGTAAGACATTTTGTCTTGCAGATCTTAGGCACTATTCGGTAAATAATGTTGTATTGACCATTATACAACATCATTCCCTCTCTAATAGTCAACCTCCATGCTTTATTTTGCATGTAGATCCCCTCCACCGAATCATGTGTGACACGCCAGGGGCGATTGCCTGGATCGTAAGATTTGTGGTTTATCTTCAACCGTTAATTATGAAACACAACCAAATTCCATATAAAACATGCCAACATCCAGATTCGAACTAGGGACCTTGTCTTACAGAATATGTTGTATGAATCTTAGGTCTTTCATACAACAAATAGCATGAATTTGGAAAGATCAGTTATTAAATATACCCAAACGCTTCACATTCAATGGATTTAGGCATAGCACTCTATTAATACATAATCTACAAAAATCTGAACTCACAATGTACAGCTAGGTTGAATCTTGTATTATGGTAAAATTTGAAAAAAAAAACCTCTGGTTGAATCTATATTATAAAGATCCTAATCCAGAAAATAAGAGTATATAGGATATTGAATTCTTTTTGCCACTCGAAAAAACAGGACATTTTTTTGTTTTTTTTTTAAAGAAAAAAATTTTTTATAAAAAGCATGGCCAAATTATTTATTCTGTCTGAAACGAAAAGTTTCTTGTTAGCAGATATTAAAAAATGAACTGAAACATTTGATATTGATAAAAATATTTTAAGAGAACGGAAATAATAAACTCTCTAAAAAAAAAAAAAAAAAAAAAGACAACGGAAATTTCAATAATCTATTATTAGTCATTATTACTATTTATGAGCATGGATCCATTAATTGATTTACTAATAGTTTTATTGGAATTAATGATTTAGAGGTTGAAGGCCGATTGATGTTTTTTTTTTTTTGCTGATATCATTTAATATCGAGGCTATTTTATCGATTTAATTTAAATAAAAACAAGTATATAAATGAATCGACAATTTTAGCAAAGTTATATTGCATCAATTTGGCCATAACACAGTTGGAAGCGAAATTGACCCATTTTTTGGAATTTTTTAGTATTTTGCTAATTTTCTTCCATATAATTAACTAAGCACACTCAAATTTATTCACAAAAAAAATTGTATATATCAAATTAATGTATTGATAGCATTCAATTTATGGTTCTAATCAATATATAATAAAAAAAATTTATATCAATTACTTAGAACATTTTGTTAACTTGGTTTTTTTTTAAAAAAAAAAGTGTGTTGTCATTCAAGCAAAAATAAATCTCGTTGAAAACTCGTTAAAATTTCTAAAAATAAGACTTTTTTTAAATACATTTAGGAGAAAATATATTTATAAACAAAGTCTAGCTGATCCCTTGAGCGCTAAAAGATAAAATGTAAAGTACTGAAGATAATTAACTCAAAATTTTATATCTACGTCCCCGGCCTCCTAAAAAATGAGGGTGAAAGGATCACAGCGACAAAAAATAAAATAAAATCGCAATATTAACCTAATGAGCGAATAAATTACTGATCTCAATAACCAATAATTGACTCCCAAATACTCTAACCATAATACAGATATATCATATTTTTCTTTAACAGTAACTAAAAATCCTATATTCTCGCCCAAAATATGCCAGAGAATAAGCGATTCCCAGATTATAAAGTACGGGAATGATATGTAACCGCGAATTCACTAAAAAATTGCAAAAAAAGTTCAGTTATGCATATTATTTACAGAAAAAAAAACTCTAAACCTCCCCAAAATATTTGACCTTCGAGAAAAAAAGTAGCAAAATAGTTTCCTAACTTTAATTTTCATAAAAAATTGGGAAAGAGACTATCGCTGAATTATTTGGCCATAAATAATATTTCGAAGCATAGATACCAAATAAAAGAAATAATTGTATTATTGAACTTATAAAATTCATTCAGGGCCTATTATTGATTAAAAATGGTATAATTTTTTTTTTTTTGTCTCGGAGAGTTTATTAAACAAATTTTTAAAAATGGTATAATGTAAAAAAAAAAAGATCAAATTCTCAAAAACCCTTCCAGATATCAATCTACAATACTCATTTCGCCTCCAAGGTTCTGAAATATGTACTATAATCTCAGCTTAAAAATAAAAACACAATTATCGTCAATCAATTGAGATTATGAATAAAAATCGGCTTAAAAATTTTTTTAAAAAGAAACATTGAGAAAAAATACACAAACATGCTTTAATAAAAAAAAAAAAGATCTGAAAGTAGCAAACATACTAAAATTTTCAACAAGGAAGAATTTCAAAGCTAATACAAAAAAATGAAAAACTATTCTGAAAAATACCCTAACATAGACTACAGAACGATTCACAAAAAAAATCATATAGCCAAAAAAAATACAATAGTATCAAAATTTCTACCATTATATTCTAGGTTTTAACAGCACCTCAAATGTAAAAAAAAAAATTAACGCAAAAACTTCTAGATGTTACCTAGATAGTTTCTTGATAAAATAATTTCCACTGAAACGGAAAATAAACTTCAAACAGATTCATATGAAATATAGGCGATTTAAATACTATTTCCGAAAATTCCATGATAAAAAAAAACACTATTTCCAAAGAAATTAATAACAAAATATTTTAAATATCAAAAATAAATATTAAAAAATCTTGGGCTTGAAACGATCTAACCACGAAGTACAACATCTGGTAAAGAATGTACTTAGCCTTAAGTATATTACAGAAATATTAACAACCTAAAAGAGTAACCATAAATATGTTCTGAGACTAAATAACTTCTTTGAACTTATAAACCATATTCTGACACTGAGCCCTTGAGCCAGGAAATATCCAAGGATGGTAAAAATAGTTTAATAAAGGAAATCTTTTAATCTTTAACGATATTTATAACAATTTATTAAAGGTAAAGTAATAAACAGGCAAAATATAGTAAAGAAATAGAAAAAATATTAGGAAATTAGCCCCAAAAGAGATAATTAAAGAGAACAAAGATAGTTATTCGAAAAAATTTCAATTAGAAAGAGGATTAAATTTAAAGAAATTTCAAGGCTAAAAAAATTATGAAGCTTTAAAAAAAATTCAATAATGGAATCAGAAAAAAAAAAACCAAAAAAATCCTTATATAAAATTTGAAAATCACAATATATAATCTACATGAACAAATAATCAATAATTATTAATAACAAAATTTACAATTAAGAAAAGTTTTAATACTGATTTTTATCAAAATAAAAATTAATACAAGAAAAATAATTTATATTTAGCAGTGTACAGCTAGATCAAATCTAAAAGTCTTTATACCAGACAAAATTTACCATGCCTTATTAAACATCAATACGCTTTTGTTAAAAATCAATAATATTAGTGTGAATTATTAATAGCATTAAATCGATTGACATCAAAGTAATTCTGATGAATCCACTTTAGAAAAAGAACATTAAATGCATATTGAATGTTAATAGTTCGGTTACTAGATGAAAGCGGTGCGAAATTCACTAGCTAAAATAGAAATAAATCGTACTGTCTGATAATAGATGAAATTATAATGAAATGTTACAGCAGGTAATGAAATTCTTTCTTTTTAAAAAGAAAACAAGAGCTTCTTGAATTGAAAGATTATTCAAATACTTTTATAAGAAAAATAGTTAAAAAAAAGCAAAAATAGAAGAGAGCTTTGAAATGACAAGTATATTTTATGACTATTCTTGATCATGGAAAGCGATTTTAAAAGTGTCAACTTTTTTGAGAATAAGATTTAATACTTATTTTGAGAAAGTAGGTTCTTTTTAGTAGCAAATACCAACTTTATTTTCTAGGAGTAAAAATAATTTAACTTAAAGCTCATATTCAACACACTAGCTCTATTAATTTTAGTTGAAAGATTTTTCATAGTACAATTTGTCAAAATTGAATATAAAAAATAACAATTTCAAGCATTTTTTTTCAAAAATGTTTAGATTCTTCCAAAAAAATTTTTTGTTTGAAACTGATCAAATTAGTTATTAATTTATGTGATCTGAGCTTATATTCCTGTACTTTCATTTTATTAACAGCTGATTAGTTCTTATTAAATTGAAATTCTTAATCTCAAATAAAGGCAGTAGTTGATTTTTTTTTGAACTCAGTGATTGTTTGAAGAAAATTTTTTTGGTTTAGTGATACAAATATAATTATTACAAGGATAGATTCATTGATAATATAAATTGAAAGTCGGAGTTTTAGTTTGGTATCATTAAAATAAAAAATTCAGTTAATTGGGGTAATTCAACCATAGATGGTATGACGATATTGGTTTTCTAATCCATATACTTTATAAGAAAAAATTATTATGAAAATTATCAAAAAGTTTTTAAATAATTTATTTCAAACTGCATACTAATTATAAAATAAATGTGGTCAAAATCTATTAAAAAGTATTAAAAAATGTCAAAATAATAATTTTTCAACAGAGCCCTATTTGTCATCTAATAGATCTATAACCACTGGAAATTTTTTCCACGTAACCTGAATGATATTCGTAGATATTTGAATCCGAAAAATTTTCATTTAAACAGTCAGAATCGGTATGAACTGACCGATCTTCGGCGATCGGTGATTTCGCCACCGGCTGCAGCTCAGAAGTATATAGTCGATCGTCTTAGGCAAACACAGATGTTGCAGCAGGGGCAAAATTTTTTGAATTTTTGGTCGACGATTTTCATGTTCGACAGGCGCTGAGCGGTCCGGAATGTGCCCATACGCATTTTTCCAATGTCTTGAAGGCCCAGCTTCAGGTCCGGATACATTGCTTGAAGGTCCACCCAGTT
>LSSN01006029.1:0-25071 GCA_001970855.1 Smittium culicis | reverse complement strand
TTCGAGTTTCCAATTCTAGTCACAGCTGGAAGTTTTTATTGAAATAAAATAAGATCTTTGAAATTTTGCATCTATTAAAAACTATATCTCAGCTTCATCTCCAAAGCAAAAAAAAAAAACGCCAGCTACGATTAAATTTTATAGTTAGAAAAAAAAAATAATGGCTAAAACTAAAATGTTGTGGTAACGGGTCACTAAATAAACCAAATAATTTCTGGCTATATATGGTTGATTCATCTGCTCAATATGTAATTTATAAGTCATAATGAAAACATATCGATGTACTAAATAGCATTATCTAGATAGCAAGACAAAAAAATCCCTAAAAGCTATCAAATCTACATTTTACGATATTACAAGTAATGAACCCTATTAAAGATCAATTTTGTAATGCTGTGTAAATGTTTTTTTTTATGCTTCTGGGCTCCAAAAAATCAAGATAAATAATTATCCTCGCGTTTTAGAATCAATTTATTAGCGTTTAGCTTTTTAACAAAAAAAAATTTAAAAAAATAATAATACATAATATCGTGAATTCAATAATGTGTGATAAGGGCTTTTAGCTTTAGATAGGTTACATGGAACAATAAAAAGTTGTATATTTTTTTCATTAATATAAGTGTAAACGAAATGTATATAAAGAAAGTTGATAGCGAAAAAAATATGTAATTTGTTGATATTTATTTGAAGTCTTTGTAGCTCCATTTCTCTGTTTTTTTAAGGGCGTATCTTCTCTTGAGGCTAATGGTAATTAAAAGGTAAAATTGAAATTAAAATCAAATAAATAGAGCTAAATTGTTAATAATTAGTCAGATAAAAAGGATATGACTAAGAGAAACTTACTTGACAGGGATTCTAGGTTCAACTAAGTTTCTTCTTTGAATTCCAGAGAAAGCTTCAGCGAATAGGTTGCTTTCGGTCTAAAATAGAGTTATTGAATTATATGTTTTGCAGGATTAATATTTTTTTTTAATAGAGTAGGTAAAGAGTGTAGATATATTTTCTTTAGCATATTTCAAGGTTTAACGACTATAATACCTGCAAAGTCCTGAGTGAGCCGGTTACTTCATCGCCTAACTTGACTGCTATTTCAGCGTCCTTAATCCTATTAAATTAGAAAAAAAGGTCCGATACGATTAATTGAGTGATAGATCGGATATAAAATTACGCAATGGAGATAAAAGTGAGTCGAAAGTAAAGATATATAAAAAAAAATAGGCTAAATAGCGATGGACAAATAATAAAAACTATAAAGAAAGCGACGATAATCATACCTGTATCTACCGATCTTCTTTTTGGGTAAAAGGGATTTCTGTTTAATGATTTCGTTTTTAGCAGCTCGAGCGGCTTCTTTTTCTTTTAACTCATTTTCAAACTCTGCTGTGATTTTGTTGATTCTAAGAATTAAATTTAAAAAAAAAATCGAATTAATGAACGATTAGATGACACCAGATAAAAAAATTGGATAAGTAGTTGGGTGAGCCAGTTGATGAATTGAATAGCTGTGTAAGGATAAAAGGAAAAGTTCTATCAAAATTAAAAACTTACTTCATGAATTGACGGGATTTAATTTTTCTAGTTTTTCGACCAGCGATAGTTTTGATCTAGTAAAAAACAAAAAAAAAAAGTTAGATAAAAAAAGTTAGATAAAAAAAGTTTCTGGATATAGAAGTTTACTAGTTAAACTCTCAAATTCTTTTTTTTTTTTTACAACTGGCTGCAATGAATATAAAATTGTATACAAGTGAATACCTTTTTTTTTAATTTATCTTCTTTACGTCTTTGGAGTTGAGTTTTTCTGATTGTTGGTTTTTTTGAAGAAACCAAGTCCTTATCTGAGGCACTATCATCTTCATCGTCGTCGTCGCTATCACCAGTGTCTTGATCGCTATCTCCTACAACAGTATTTGCATCATCCTCATTATCGGCGGCCTCGTCACTATGAGAAGGGGCGGGTTGGGCGGCTGCAGAATCTTTTCTATTTTTTTTGCTAGTTTTATCAGTTGAGGAAATTGGTTCCGATTCTTTATTATCAATCTCGGATAAAATAACTTTTGATCTTTCAAGGAGCTATTATTTTTTTTAAAAGGAAAAGGCGGGATGAATTAATTTTTTGTGATTATACATTGAATCATTAAGATTAAAAAATGAACAGAAAAAATATGGGTGTAGTAGGGTGGTAGAGTAGCTTTGAAACTTACAACAGAATTTTCGTCATTTCCTTTGAATTTTCTGACTGAAGATTCGTCTTTTTTAACTAGACTATTTTCAACTGAAATAATTTTAGCAGCTTTTTTAACCAGATCCTATAAAAATAAGAAAGTGATGACGTAAAACACGCTAATAGGGGTGAAAAAAAGTATAGAAAAGGAATTAAAAAAATTTTTTTTTTTACGATTCTGTCTTTTTCGCGAGGTAAGTATGACATTCCAGGATCGGGCAAGATAACAGCAGGGGAGATGATATTTCTAGCTTCAATGGAGGATTGAGGTATTTTAGGTTTTTTGGAGAGATGTTCAGCGACGGCATCGACCATGAACTTGCTCTGACTGGCAACTGGAGCTTGCTCAGACCAAATATCGTACTTGCGAGGTCTTTTAGTCTGCTTCTTATCTCTCTTTGACTCAGCAACTGAATTTGGGTTTTCTTCGAGCTTCTTGATTAGCTTTTTGATTTTTTTATCCTGATTTATAATCTGCTTTTGCTGCTTCTGCTCCGACGAAGTGTCTTGCTGCTTTCCTGGAACAGTTATTTTTGAAGTGCTTTGTAAAATACTGTCGATATATAAGACTTTAGTTTTTTTCTGTTGAACGGCTATGAATTAGATAATATTATATTGAATTGAAAATTTGATGAGCCATATAAGCACGTGTGGTATGAGAATAAGGTTAAAAAGGGAATAATCAGAAAATGCAGTTATGTGTTACTTTTTTTTTCTGGGATGGTATCGAGCGCAAATAAAGAGTCGTCTTTTTGATCCTGGATTAGTTGACCGCTAAAAAAAAAAAATTAAAAAGTTAATAATTGAGTGTTAGAATGAAAATAAGGCTTGGGATACGATCAAGCGAAAGGAAAAGCAATAAAATTGGTAAATATTTTTCTAGCAATTAATAGGTATAAAAGTTAGGTTTAATTTGAATGTAATTAGACGGGAATAACCTCTTTATTAGTTCTTGTCTGGTTTCATCGAGACCAGTTTCAACGGCAGTTAAATCGATATTCTTGCGCCAACTCTGCTTGCTCTTTCTGCTAGCCTTTGTTCTTTGCTTTTTAGGTTGTGTAGATACTTCAGCACTCATTTTAAATTATATTGCAAGAGTTTTATAGAAAAGGTGAATTTAAGAGTTTTTGTTGCGTAAGAGTTGAAAGTGCTTTTAAGTAAATTTTTGTGTAGAAGATTCGATTTATTACAGTATTATTTTATCACGCTAAAAAGTTGAAATATAAATTTCATTCAACTATCTGATGTTTTAAAAAAAATAAAATTTTTCTAGATGGTGAATGTTAATAAATATTGAGGAGAGGAATGTATTATAGATGAATTCGCAGATATCAATATGATGTTTTTTGGTTCTATGATATTGAGAATCTATTCCTGTGATAAACTAAAATTTAAAAGTCTATTCACAGCTTTAAGGTTTTTTTTACTTATAAAAAAAAAAAAAATTAGAAAAATATCCAACTTTTTCAAAAAAATGAAATGCAAAAAAAAATTTTTTTATTTAACGCCTATGGTGATTATTGGCTGTAATGAATTTGAGCTAAAGGAAATGTGGATATTTATTGGACAGATTGGATTGATCTGTGAAAATGATATCCAATGGCAGCATTAGCTGGGATAATTAGTGAAATAAGTATAATTAAAGTAAAATTAATAGTTAATTACTAATAATACGAGGCAAAAAACTAAGCTAAGGAAAATGAATATAGAAAGAGTTAGGAAAAATTTAGTCGAGTCTATGGAGAAGATATTCGACTTCGACTAGTTTTGTGAGAGGGATAACATGGGTTTTGTACAGGTCAACTACGACGGAGCTATCGACCTTGATGTTCTTTTTGGGTTCAGAATCTTTGACGGTAGGATTGTTGAGATAGATTTCAGAAAGGACAGGGCGGCTGCCGGAGGGCGATTCGGATACTTTGAAGTTGAGGGCGTCGAAGTCTTGGCCATAGATGAGGGCTTTCTTGTGTAGTCTGTCAAGAAGTTTTTTTTCGACTTGCTCATTAGTCAAAAGCTCGTTGATAGCTTCAGCATTCTGTTCTTTTATGAGCTTGACGTAAGTATCGTGATACTTTGGGTCCCTAAACTTGGACTCGGCAACAAATTTGCCTATATATTTTGGGAGTAAATAAAATAGATAATTAATTTTATAGCTTTATGAAAAGTTATGGTCTAAGTAGCACAGGTTAGATATTAGGTGTTATATAAATTAATTACCGTAGTGGATTCTCCTAGACAATGCTTGTAGACATTCAATGTCACGGGTAGCAGAGCTACCGTAATTGCTATCGTCACCGTGCTCGCAAATTTCCTGAATCACGGTATTTATATAAATATCCTTGATTTTGTCGTTGACATTGATTGAGTTTTTGACAAGAAGGTTTGGGTAGTCCAAGTCGGGAAGAACAGGCAAAGGCAAATCCTTTGTGAATGGGTACTCGTCAGGGCTAATATTACCGATCATGAATATCAAAAAAATGAAAAAAAAGCTATTTAGTATTGTTTAAATATATAAATATTAAAGGCAATATCCAAATGAGAATATTTTTACCTATTGTATCGTCTAACCTTGGCTAAATAAGTAATTTGAAGTTAGGAAAGTCATACTTTTTAAATGATATGCACTAAGCAGTTGAAAAAAAAATAATGCGTAAAATTTGGACTAACCATGAACTGTTTCGACTTCTTTTAAAAACCAATCTAAGAAAGAGCCAGAAAATCCATCTTTGAATTCCATTTTGTTTGGAGAGTATATATCATCGTTAGTTTTGAACTGGGCACGTTCTGCCAAACCTATTATTTTTTAAAGAGCAATGAATAGCATCATTAAATTAGATATGCACAAAAATCAAATAGATATTGGGATGAGTAAGCTTTTGGGGGGGTTTTTTTGCTTTGCGTTACAGAATATGATTGTATCTTCGAGGCGGATAAGAACACCTCTGAGCTTTTCGAGATCTATATCGACCGATTCTAGGAGATTCAAAGACATGCTGTTTTTGGAGTATTTATTTATTTATTATTTTGAGTAAGGTGTAATCAAAAAAGAAAAGAATGAATGGGGAAAGGATCTGATGGTAATTGGCAGAAATATACAACGAAAGTAATAAAATCGGAGCGTTTTATATCGTTTATAAGCTTTTTTCCGTCTGAAGAATTAAGCTTCATTAACACACCAATTTAATGCCACGAAAATCCAAGCGCACAAAAACTCGCGAGTAATCTCTAATGACGTCGAAATTTTTTTTTGAGTTAGTAATACAGTGTGTTGGTTTTTGATCCCGAATAGGAACATCCAATTATATTTTTGCCAATAAAACTGCTAAAGTTCTTTTTTTTTTTTTCCACAGCGACGTATTAACTAATTTTCGCGAATAATTAAACTTGCAAGTTTGAATAATTCTCATCCAGGCACATACCAGCCCAATAAACCAAAAACTGGCAGCTAAAATTACCTGTGCGTAAGCGAATCACAGCGATACTATTAGATTGTATAAAGTTATTTAGCTGGTAAATCAAGTTATTTTTATTTTTAGTATCACAGAAGCTAAAAACCGGTAAAGCTTCTAAAGCTTATGTGTTCAGATCTTTTATTCCTAGGCTGAACATTAAAGAAATTATTTCAAGAAAAAAGCAGCTTATTCTACCATATTTTTTTCCTATTCATCAGATACACTGATATTTTTAAATTATTTTTGTTCGTAATTTTGATTATTTAATATTCTCATTATAAAAAAAGCTATGAGGAAATTTAGCTTTAAAATGGGTTACATAGTGTCAATTTAAAATATTTTGCAGCGTTTACAAAAAATTTATAGTAGGACTTTTCTATTTATTAATTCTTTTTAGATTGTTTTCGCCCTCGGGTTGAAAAATCAACTTTAGTGAATTAAGTCTTTTAGGTTTTTTTCTCTAAAGGTGTTGAGCCTGGATTTAAATTTGTGATTAATAAAATTTTTAATATCTTGTACTTGAAAAATAATTTATTTCAGGTTTAGAGTAATTTTTACGGATTACAGTCGATATTATCCCTATATACCTCCCAACGAGTAAAGATCAATAAGTTTCACGAATTTTAAACTATTAAGAAAAATCAACCAAGTAAAATATCATAACTGGCTAATAGCTTTATCCAGCATGAAAAAGAAAATTAAATTAAACGTGTACAAAGGCCCACGCACCAAAAACATTTCATATTCTAGTTATATTCAATATTTAAGAATAACAACTGATATTAATTGCATGACAATTGAATGGCCGTTTTTTTATACTCTTTAATTAATGTTTAACTAATAAAAAAATTGATTTTTACAAGTATTAGTACTCTATACTGCTGATTATTACCCATTTCTAGGATATTGTTTAAAAATATGCCCTTCCATTAATTACTAATTAACAATTTAAAATTTCGCATATGTGTGTTTGCTTCTTAAACGCTAAATGACAAACGAAGTATCTGCGAACTAAATGTATGATTTTATTGAAGTCTAGAATTATAAAAAAACATTAATTAGTGCAATGCAATGCAGTAGAGTTTTTCGGTTCAGACGAACCTATTTTAATCGCTGTATCACACCTATATATACACCAAGAAACCATTGAGCATGTTGAGTAATTGTATTTGCGTATCATTGCACGCAATTATTTATGTTTTAAATACACTCATGTGCTAAAACTAAATTTAATCAAGATTTTAAATGCTGGTAATACTGTATGAGAATGAATATAGTTTTATTACTTTTAATGCAATTCGAGAAAATTTTATTTGGTAGATTTGTCGTATTTTATATAGATTGCTAGTAATTATATTCTATTGGCCTGCCAAAAACTAGGGCTCGAATACAATAACTAAATAAAACTCACCGGCGAATCACTAACATTATCAATTATCAAAATACTTGCTCAAAATAGGACAATTGGCTAATTACATTTATACACTCTTTTAATTTATTGTAACTAGCTGCTATCGAATTATTGGCATGTAAAAATAAAGCATTCCTATTTTGAACAAAATTTGATTCTCAGTGAGGCAACTGACAATTTAATTAATTGCAAAAGCTAGCTATTCGCTAATCTATCTTCAGAACTCAACCAATTAAATAAACCTTCCCACACTAATATAACCTAACTATGAAAGCGCATTGACACTTACTCCGCATTTGTAAATTTTTTTTTTATCTTTAATAGCCCATTTTCATTGGCACGACATTCCCTAATTTTGTTATGGACTTATTCTTTTTTCATTATTAATTGCATTCAAATCATCGTTGAGATGCAATCAGAAGCCACAGATAAAAGTCTTATCTAACCTGTATCACCTGAAATCTTATCTACTCATATAGTTGATTTTTTTAGTTAGCGAATAAGATTATCTGATCCCCCCCCCTCAAATTCAAAAGCGTGAGCTCGAAATCAAGGGGAGTAGCTATGACCTTGCCAAACACATGAAACCAAACGCTATTGGTCTAATATTTGACCTATACCTGCCTCTTTGCCTTTATCGCCTGAAACTATTCAATTCCTCCCAAGATACTTCACTTCTCGCTGAAATATTATATGCCAGCTATTGGCTTGAAAATATTCTTACGTCACTCTATACTACAATACTGCCTTTCTGTTAAAGATGTTTCACTAAAGTGCGGCAATTAATCAAGAAATCTTTCTTCATACCCAAAGACTGCTTTCAAGTAATCAACCTTCTTTTCTAGCTATTTTGTTAAAATCGTCAGCCAGTACTGATATTGGCAATTCAGATCAAGTAATTCGCTAGCCATATCTAATACCAAAGTATAATAATAAAAGCTATAGATTATATGTAGCAATAAATTATTAGAAAAAAATATCCTGCTCTTCAAAATAATCACCCAGTATATGCCATTTGAACTTTTCGCAACTATTCAACATATCTTCTATCTCGAGATCCTAATACCTATTGCCTTTATTTATTTTTCCGCTTTATCATATACTAAATTATAATACATCTTATACAAGACCATATTCCTTTTAAAAACTGCAACACCCTTTAAGCTCGAAGATCCACGTTTATATTCGATTATTTATGGAAAGACAATTCAGTATAAGTAAAAATTTGACCACCCTAAAGTTTAATAAATAAAAGTAAATACCTGTATTTTAAGTGCTAAATCAAAATACCAAATTTATACTTTTTAAATTTTTGTAAACACTTGAATCTTCTAATAATACTTGTAAAATAAACTTTTGACAATTTTTAATACTTAAATCTTGAGACTAATTACTACCAATAACAATTAATCCACTTTTTTTTTTAATCGAGGTTTACAAGTTTTATACTATGCTTAAATCCATTTATTCAATGGAATAGCAATACACTAATAAAACTTCATATAAATGATTCATTAAAGCCTTTACAGATATATTATCACTATTTATTTACTAATTCATGCTTAAAAATGTCAAATCAAGCGAAAATAAAAGATATAAATTTTGTACCATAAATATTTGATATCCAGTTAAAAAGAATACATCTTTATAATTAAACGATTTGTTAAATTATTTTTAATGTATATATTATTTAAACTCGCCAATATCTCGATTTTTCAACATTTATCTAACTTATCGCCCTTATGAAAATAATTTTATAGTAAATTGAATCATCTTTTAAGATACGGAATGGCTCAAAAAAAATGATACCAGTTATCAATAAATAGAAAATCATTTTATTTTATACTATAAATTATGTAGTTTCATTTTCATATAATAGCTTCAAACTTTATGAAATATATTAAATAAGCATTTTTTTTATATCTCACTGGATATAAGGTCAGTTAAATTTTTTATTAATTTTTATTGGGCTTTTATACGTTAAAAATATTTCATTTAATCGAAAATTGTAATTATGTTTGGATAAGTAAAATACATTGATAAATAACTAAATTTATTATTTATAATTGCAAATAAAATTCCAATAAATTATTATTATACAGGCTTTAAATTTGGTAAAACAGAATAACTGATGATAATTTAAAATTATATTTATAAAAGTTCAAGCTCAATTGCAGCAAATATTTGAATAAAGAATTAATTCAGACAGTATGAACCAGAAACTTATTCGTTTTATTAGTTTTAAATTTTTAATAAAATTATTTTTTTCAATTATTTGAAATATAGATCATAATGAAAATTTTATTAAGTGAAAAAAAGTTAATATAGTTTAATCTTTCAGATAAAAGTCATATTGCTTCTTTTCATCACTTTATAAAATAAATATTCAAAGAAGACTATAAAAAAAACTCTTGTATCAAAAAAACTGCTGCCCTCAACAAGCGATGATCGTCGCTTTAAATAAATTATTTAACTTTATTCGTTATTCCTGTTACATAGCTTGAACTTACTTCGTGCATAATTTTAAGTAATAAGTGATAAAGATTGATTTTAACATTTAATAAATTAGTAATATGGAAAACCAGTATGATAAATTTGGTTGAAAGTTGTTAAAATAACAATTATTTTATATTTATATTGACAGTGGGGAAATCAAATAAAAATTGAACCTTTTTTCAGTAAATATCCATTCTATAAATCAATTCTTGGCAGTACTGCCAAGAAAATTAGCAGTATAGCAGTTTTAAAATCATACGTATATAATTAAGGACTGTATTCATTATTATATAAACATTAGTATTAATTAATTTAATAAAAAAATTATAGATAACATATTGCTTATTCCCCTTTATATATTCAATTCGGATCACAATCCTAAATTTATATCAATAGCAAAAATTATTTTTTGTAGATTAATTACATCGCTAAGTTTAATGTACTAGTGTTCAATTTGAATAGAAAGTAATATAAAAAAAAAATTAAAAAAAATATTGTGAAAAGGGAAAATTAGGCTACTCTGTTACTAATTTTATTTTTCTATTGAATTAAAAAAGTTTTAATTTTTTTTTTGATCAAAAATTACGAATAAAACTACAAATAAAAATTATAAATATTGTAAAAATTTAATGCTTTAATAAAACGAAAGAAAAAAATATAAAATACACTATAACAAAAGCACACAAGCTAGCTAAGAAAGTTAGATTTGAATATTAGTATTTAATCTAAATCAAATTGAATTAAATAGAAATCTTTTGGATATAAATATAACAGCCTAACATTCTTTTGAGGCTCTCTCTCTATCTCTCGAAAAATTATTTTAAATAAAATCCATAAAAAAAAATTACATTATATTTTTTTTAGTTTTAATAGCTATCAAATAAATACGCTTTAAAATAAAATAACGAGTAAAAAGAAATTAAAACTTATGTCTCATAAATCATATTTAAAACTTTTATATTTAAACTTTGATACTTTGTTTTTTATTTTCGAACAAAAAAATTTTTTAAATTCATCTCACTGGAATCTTTAATTGAAAAAAAAATGTGGTGTTTTTATAGAATCTACCACATATTTGACGCAAATAAAAAATGTGTATTTCTAGGTTTTATAAATAAATAAAAATGTCTAATTATTTAATTTACAGCTTAAACGACTTTAAGTATTTTGAATATTAAATGAAAATCCATTTAATCTATGCCACCAAAGTTTTTTTTATTGCTAAAAAAATATCAAGAAAATTCGTTAAATCACACGAAAGAGACTTACGCTTACAGGATAAGTATTATAATTATAAAGATAAATTATTTAATTATATTAATAGCGAATTTTTTTTTTAAATTCTGATTATAATAAACTTTTAAATAATCATCATAATAGGCTAAACCTTTAAATAAAATTATAATATTTAAATAATATATATATTAATTTGGAGCAATTTAGTATAACTGAAGTGTAAAAATGACGTCTAACGTATGAAAAAAAATAACTCGATAATTTATTTAATAATAATTTTATGTTTTTTACCGTTTTTAATTGCAAAATACCATTTAAAATAATTCACTCAGGAAAAAACCTCTCCTTTTATATTTTTGGTAATTATAGCTATAATAAAGTAATCTTGTTAAATTTTATTTCATCTACATCATCTAACCTATTTAAATTATGAAATTATAACTAAAATATTTTTAAATACCATAAATTTCTAGAATAAAAAGTTAAAATATACATTAATCATAAAATAATCTAATTTAATATATTATGTAATAATATATATTATATATATATAAATTTTGTAGATGTGTTATTGAAGTTTTACGTTATTTTAAAGATAATTAAATTCATTAAGGCTTTGAAAAAATTTCCATTAATAAATATAAAGGCTTTTAAACATATTACAAATTACATTCAAAGGTGAAATATATTTGATATAATATAGTTTATAATAAATACTTTACTCGTAAATTTATGATTTATATAGCTTTTTAATTAAATATTTATAAAGATTAAATAATTATATTATTTATCATTTCTATTATAATTTAAGTTCTTGATTTCTTGATTTTTTTATATCACTATAACCATTATCAAAAATAATTCATTTAAGCCGGATAAATAATTAATAACCTATTTTTACTTATAAATAAATTATATAGCCTAGATTTTTGTATTATATTATTAATAATAAGATGATTGATATTATCCTGATGTATATAAAAGTTATTATGTATTAATTTTTTTTTTAGGCTTTTATTATGTTTAATGATATTTTCAATTTTTTTAGCTATTTATTTAAACTTATCTATAAATAAAATTTTTATTTTGGGATAAATGTTGATGAAATTCACTACAAAGTCAAATTTTTAAAATTTCAAAAATTTTCTATGCACAAAAATATTTAAATAAAAACTTATAAAATTTTCGTTTTTTTAATAAACTACAATTAAAATATAAAATATCTTTCACCTAGAGCTACAATCCATGTTGAATTATGAAAATTTAATAAATTCTGAATCTATTTATCTAGTTAAATTTAATAAAACAAGTATTTGAGCATAATTTTAGTGATATTTCATTCAAAAAATTAAAATATTTTTTAAAAGATATAATTTCTGGGTTTGATTGGGTGCATTTTAACATTTTTCCGATATTAAATTTTCCAAAAGTAAAGTTTTTTCAAAAATTTTCTGAATAATTGAGTGAAAATATCAAAAGATTAATCACTTTATTTTTTAAATGTATATTGTAACCCTTATACTATTAATTTTTTTTTTGAATAGCTATAGATTTCATTTGATTTTATATTTATATTTAGCATAAATCTTCTGCCCACTATCATTGAATAAAATTTAGGCAATAAAATCAAAATTTTAAGCTAAATTACATTTTTATATTTAAAAATATTTCTTAGATTAATTAAATAATGAAAATAGTAGTCATAATAGATAATTAACTTTATAAAAGAAAAACAAATAGCAGTATCAACAATTAATAATTGATAAATAATAAATTATATTTATTATATAAAAAATCGTTTTATTTTCACCATATGATTATTTCAAATCAAATCAAATCAAATCAAATCAAATCAAAAAAATAAAAAAATAAAAATTTTTAATTTTAGGTAGATAATGATTTAGATTTGATATATTCAATCAGATTTTTATCTGTATCATTTTATATACGCTCATAAATTTATGAACATTTTTTAATAAAAAAATTAATAAAAATTGAGAAATATTAATATTGTACTTGAAGTTTATAAAAACACACAGTTAATTAATTTTTTGGGATTTTTTTATATTTTAATATTTATTTTTAATATAATTTTTTAAAGAAAAGCTTAATAGCAGAATTATATTTATGAAAATTTAATTAGAGTTAATTTACACTGTAAGAGAACGAATTTTAAATAGTAATTATTGAAAAATATAATTATAATATGATATATTTTGTGATAAATATGACAATTGGAAAATTATAATTTTGCTCTTATCTATGGTATAATTTCAAAAAATAGAAAACTCAATAAATAATTTTTAAATAAAGTTTGAATTAAATCACAATTATGGGTTCATCTATGGATTTTTTTGTCAAGATTGAGGGGGAGGAGGCAAGACAAAATATATAAACTAAAGGAAAGTCAAGTATAAGCCAAGTGTTACTTTGGAGGCAAATAGGAGAGGAGTTTATTTAATTAAAATAAGTCGTAAAACAAGAACTAGAAACAAGCTAGAAAACAGAAGACAATGGTTGTCAGATAAAGATGTCAAAAACTAGGAAAAACTAGGGCTATTTATGTGTTTTGCGTCAGTTCTAAACACACATAAAATCTGGTAAAAGGCCAGAATAATTATAAGAAGAAAGTAAATAAGAATGCCAAGAAATGGTGCCAAGGAATGGTGCCAAGGAATGATGCCAAGGAATGATGCCAAGAAATAATGCAAAGAAATAATCCGCAGCAAAAGTATGGATATCACACCAATCATGACATTTTTATTAATAATAAAACAAAATTTTAATATATTGTATGTGTAATAATATATTTTCTTCAATTATATTTTTCTATTATAATTCTTATTAATAAATCAGAATTTTTTTAAGGAAAAAATTCTCAAAATCATTTTCCTAAATAAATATATTTGATTTTACTAGTTAATCTAATAATAATGACCATGATTTATAAATCTAATTATCTATTAGATTCTGGGAGATGAGAATGTTTTTTTAATGCCAAAATCTATTTTATTTACCATTGAAATATTTTCAGTAGAATTGACGTGATATTAAAGGTGTATACTATTTATAGATTACATAATCAAATTTTATAAAAACGCGAGTGTACCTCTTTAAGCTATAAAGTACAAACTACTTTTAGAATCGTCAAAATTAATTAATAAATTTATATTGTGTTTATAAATTGTATACATTCTCAAAAGTTATTAAAATTTATTTGAATAAAACTTTCATGGTTCAAGGGTTTATAATTTATTTATTAGTTATCTAGATATACTTCGTTTCACGTATGTATATATAATTATGTAATACCAAAATATTAAAATATTTATAATCACCGTTTTTTAATACAAGCCTTTGAAATTTTTTTGAATCATTTTTATTCTTAACTCAAAAGCTTACTAAATATAATAAAAATATAATAATTAATTTAACTTCTTTCTATTATAATCCGATTTATTGTATCATTTAATTAATTATTCACAATTGTTTTCATAAATAATTTTTTAATAAAATTTTTATAATTTATTATAAAATAATATTAAAAATAATATCAAAATGAATTAAAAAATATCATTTATAATTTATAATTTTCTTAGGAATATTAATAATAATAAACTCATCCCTCTTAATTTTTAAATAGAATTTGAACATCATTACATAATAATCTGATAAATAAAGATTAAATAAAGATTAAATAAAGATTAAATAAAGATTAAATAAAGATTAAATAAAGATTAAATAAAGATTAAATAAAGATTAAATAAAAAATACACTGTAATATTTTCAATAGCAATTAGTTCATTCAATGTAAATAATCTCCTTGTGCTAATTAAACATTTAAAAAAGTTTTATTCATCAATTTAATTGTCTATAATTTATAAATAATACTATAATATTGAAATGTTTACCAAAAGATTTAATTTTTGTTTTTTGAATTTTGAATTTTTTTTTTCTCAGAGAGTTTATTAAAAATAATTAAAAAGTATACTAAAACCTATTAAAAAATATTTAAAAAATAAATTTTCAACCGACCCCCCTCCGCCGCTCTAGCAGCTTCATACCCACTGGGCATTGGTTCAAGGTAAATTATTAAAGACTATAATAAATTATTAAATTTATTCAACTGGATAGAAATTAAACATATAATAACAATACCAATTCTACTTGATCAAATTAGAGATATAATTTGATAAAAATTATACAGTATTCAAATATTTTCAGTGTGTTTATAATTTATAATTTTTATTTTTTATCCACTAAAAGTTTAATAAAAATAAATTAAAACTATATAAAAAACTTTCAAAAATGACAATTTATTTTTTTTTTTTATCACGGAATTTTATTGGTACGATAACAAAAATAGAAAATACGCGGTAAATAAACTAAAAAAATAGAAATTCGGTGCAAGGCATAAAAAAACTAATATTCTAAGACTAACAAATTCCTCTGCCGGTCTACCGACTGCGTACCTAAAGGAAAATGTGATCAATCTACGAACCGAAAGATACACCCAGGCATTGCTTCAAGTAGGCTGGATGACTGAAGTTACAAGCAGTCATGGAATTAAGCTCGTTCCAACAAAATTGAATTCGTTGAGATCATTGAGCTCCTAGTCAGAGCCCACATCCAACAGGATTAATAAAAAATAGGCTCCTACCCAAACGTGGGAATGATCGACCTGGCTCTCCTAAAATAAGCTGCTAAACGGCTGAGTTCCGTAATGCTGTCGAACGCTGGACTTGTGCACAGATAATGTCTCAGACTGTGCTAAACGAATCGGTTCCTCCTGTTTCTAGATGGTCCTCCTCTGGAATCGCTGTCCTCCAAATCGCTGGACGTTGCTTTCACTATCCCCGACCAAGGATAGTGCAACGCTGTGTGAAATTTTAGTATAGTGCACTTAGAAAAGTACACTACTTAAGCATCTAAACCACGGCAAGCTTCAAAAAAAAAAACAAAAAAGTAAATTTCCATTCGAACCCACTCCACAGCTCTAGCAACTCCATAATATCTGTTTATTGGCTCAAGGTTACATATACTTGATATTTAAAAACTATTATGATGTTAAATTAAATTTTAAACAAATTCATTATGAAGAGAGGCTCGTATAATAAATGTATATTAATAGTCTTTAACTTAATAGTGGATGCAATGATGCTAAATTATCTTTATTCCATAATTATGAATAATATTATTGATATTACTTTTATTTTGGAGCTTCTCATACATTTTTTTTATGGAAATAGGAAATTTATTTATTTTTTGATATTAGATTTATAGCAAAAATTGATTTCAATTTCAGGATTGAATATTCTGATTGCTGATTGTATCTTATATATTAAATTATATTTTGACTTGTATTTATTTAAACTTTTTGAAAAATATAATGAGTGAAGAAATACATGTATTTTTTATAATATAAAATTTTAAAATCAGGGTAGTATGGATTTTTATGCAATTATGATATTTATATTTTGAAGAAAGGGGTTTATTTTTTATTATTTCAAATGGGTTTTTAGTTAATAGTTCCGGATTAGCTCTTCGGGAAGGGTTGCACTAGTTAAAGTCATGTGATAACCTGTAGTTTTTGTATTACAAGTAAGGCATAATGAAAGTGCTAATTTCTAAAGAAAAAAATAATGTTAATAATAGGATAAATAGTATTAATCATCTATGGACTTGCATAAAACACTAAAAAAAATACAATTATAATAAGCGATACAAATTTATCAAATTTGATGCAATATTTAAAGTGATAAATGTTCTAGTATTTTTTGGATTTAAATTGCATGTTATAAGCGGGTATAAATTAATTTTTTATCAAATTTAGACCTAAACAGAATAAGAGTATCCAAATGTTTTTGTGTTTATAAATAATGGAAAAGTGTTTTATTTTTATTTTTATTTTTATTTTTTTTGAAAGTTAGGTTTGATTAACTAAATAATAGATTAGACTAATAAATACATTCAATAAAACCAAAATAAACCTTGCATCAAGAAAAAATACTTGATGATTCCAAATTGTTTTAGTTGAATAAAATTGATTATATCTTCAATAAAAACTCGGGTGTCTTTGCATTTCCGCGAGCGATATACCATTTTAGATCTTCAGATTATAGCCAACTGTATTCTATAAAAATAGCATAATTCCGAGGCTCAGTTGTTCATTGGTTTATTGTATAATAGCAGCAAATAATAAAATTTGATATAAATTATGACGAATCAATGAGCTCGAATACTTATAGTTTTTGAAGGGCAAAGGGTTAAAGAAACTACATTTAATTTTATTAATAATTTTGCTACAGAAGGAAGATTTAGTATTGCAGTTTTGAGTATAGTTTATAGAGTTTGTATAGTTACTGATCTAAAAAGTATACAGCGTGGTGTTGACAAAGAGGCTATGATTTTAGTTAACCAAGCTGGGCTGCTGATTTCAGGGCCAATCGGCGACCATATCGACTAATACGTGGGCCATTAATAGCGTGAGGGGTTTAAATCGAATTTTTTTTCCGCAGTTGCGTGGTATACTTTTTAGCTTGATGGGTTATGAAAATCTGATAAGTGGCGTGCTGATTAGGAATGCAGGGACTTGTTATTATCCAATTACATGCGCATATTAGCAAACTGGAAATCTCACATTCAGCAGAGCCTGTTGATAGGAGAAATAAGTCGGCCACTGGAGAGCGCAGCTGCCTTCTCTTTTTAGAGCAATGCTGTCAAACGAATATAGTCGTCACCATCACTGAATATGGGGCAGTGCTTTGCAATTCGCAATTTAAACTATCGCATTTCGTGTCTATTGGCCAAATCAAAATATTGGGTTCCACTAATAACTACAGATCCGGCAAAAAAAGAAGTAGGCTAAATCGATTAGCTAGTCGAGAATTAAGCTGACTGTGAAAAGACAAAGCCATCATGATTGGCTTTTTTGTTTTAGCTTGAGTTATTGGACGATTTTAATTATAATACACTCCAGTGGGTGTGGAGGGGGTGTCTCTTAATATTAGTGGCCGTTTGGTGGAAGTGAAAGATAACTGCGGCCTCTCTTTTGCTGGATCCTTTAGTGCTCATGAGCTTTTGGACGAATTATGCGATGTTGGCCACAATGAATCAAAAATGGAGGCACTGCATTGGCTTAATAGGGTGAGGTTTAATTTGCGGGAAAAAATTACCAGTGTTGTTTCTAAAACCAAATTTGATTAAATTTTTCGTATCTAAGAAAAGAGCTTTACTTTTACTTTTAATGATTCCTTTTTGAAAAATCATCTGTTAAAAAAAATTTTCACTTTTTTTTTATAGTCCACCTGCTAACATTGCCTCTAGTGTTTCTGCTCCCAAAGTTTTATTTTAATGTAACGCTGCTTTACTTATTATACTCACTTTTGCACTCTTATTTTACACCCCTGCTACCTTCTACTCCTCTGAGCCCCTACCCATTATACTAATTTATCCTTATTCGTCTTTAATAGTTTGATTAAGAATGTCTTCTCCCGCTGCTGCTTCTCCTGCCCCACAGTCAGATGCTGCTTCTGATTCCAAGGTCAGCTTCAATGATCTCACCCAAAAAGTCTTTGTTGGTAACTTGGCTTTCTCAATCACCAACCAATCTCTAACTGAAGCCTTCAACAACGTCGCCAAAGTGTAACACCCATCATTCCCTCATTCAAACCTTTCAAGATAGTTTTATGCTTCTAAAGTTTTTTATAACATTTATTTATTTTTCTTTAGTAAGGAAGCCCGTGTATTGACCCGTGGAAGAAGATCCCTCGGTTACGGTTTTGTTGTGTTTGAAGATGACGTCGATCTTGAAAGCGCTGTCGCTTCTCTTAGCAAAATGAACCTTGGTGGCCGCGAAATCAATGTTGAAATTGCTAGACCTATCGATAAAGATAGAGCTCCAAGACCCCCAAGACAACCAAGAAACCCAAGAAGTGCCGCCGACGGTGATGAAAAAGCTTCCCGCTTCAACAACAGAAGATCAAAAGGTCAAAACTCTGATGAAAACGGCGATGAAGCTTCTTCCCGCCCTCCCCGCTCTAAACGCCAACCACGCGAAAGACGCAAACCAATTGACTCTGATACCAGCGTCTTTGTTGCTAACCTTCCTTTCTCCACCAGAAACGAAAACTTGAAGGAACTCTTCTCTGACTTTGAAGTCACTGAAGCTCGTATCGCTCTTAGCATCGTTCCCCGCAGACCACCCAGATCAAGAGGTTTCGGTTTCGTCACCTTCTCTTCCCACGAAGAACAACAACGTGCCCTTAAAGCCACAACCGAAAACCCATTGGTCCTCGAAAACCGCGAGCTCTCAGTTAAACCTGCTCTCGCTTCTGAATCCACCGATGCCGCTGCTGAATCCACTGAAGCTGCCGCTGAAACCACTGAAACATCTGCCTAAATTTATTTTTTAGTACATTCCCTTTTTTCAATTTTGTTTTATTAATTTTAAAATTATTCTCGTTTTGCATCTCCCTTCCGCCCTTCTATTTTTTATTTTTTTTTATACTGCGTCTATCCACCCTTCACTTCTAAGCTATTGCGATTTACGGGATTTACTATTTATATTTTCATTAACTGGTGGGCTATCTAACTAAAATCGTACTCGTATATTGGTGTATATAATCCAAATGTGTCTCTGATTATAAAAATACAATTATAAACTCGCCTTCTTTTGTACATACCTTACTATCTACCAAAAAAATTCTGACGACACAAACTGTACTATCAAAAGTATAACATATTTATCGGGTTTTTCATTTGCGATTTTTGAATAACCAAATTTATGTGGATTTAAATTAGACATTATGGTATAAAAATACAATTAAACTAGTCAATATTAAGTTTAGTTATTTTTTTAATTTAAAAAACGTACATCATCTTATATTTTTTCACAGACCCAGTTTAAAACGCCTTATACGAATAAAACCACAAATAATACTTATGCACCTCATTCGGTTAAAAATCGGCTTTTAAAATTTTTTTTGATATATTTAGACTATATTTTTACTAGACGTATAATACTTTCCCTATCAACTTGAATCCATGGTTTTATAATAAAAGCGTTTATTGTTTTTATAATTAAGAAAGACTTATTGTTTCAATGTTTATTTTTATATTGACGTTTTGATCTAATAAATTAATAATATTCCTGAATAAAAATTGGCTAACAGTTTATTTAACTAATTGTTGTATAAATGATATCTTGGATTATCAAATTACAGATCTATAAAAACTCATTATACCTAAAATATACTAAAATTAGCTAAATATTTATACCTAATAGTTACTTTTAGGAAGAAAAAATCAAAAAAAAATAACGAATACAAATTTTTTTTATTTATCTAACACTATTTTAGTCTCATAATATAAATTGATTTTTGGAAGAGTATAATTTATCTAAAAAACAATCAACTAATGGTCAATATATGGTATATTCTTAGGGGAAGCGGAATTTTTTTTCAAAGAAACTCTATTTGCTTGCGTGAATTTTGTAAAGGCATTGTTTGCATCAGATAAACCGTTCGATGATATTTTTTAAATGGTTTAAAAATAATAGAAAAGGCGGTGAATATAAAAAAATTAATAACAAAAGTTCCGCTCATATAAAATATCTCTCATATATGCTACAACACCTCTCCCAAAACTAACTGTACTTTTAGTTTAAATCTATGAAATATCACATAATAAAGAAATAGCTTTGCTTAAAAATTATATTCATCACATATAGTATTCTAATAATGTAATTAAATTTATAAATCATAGGGCAATCAAATCAATAATTGGAATAGATATATAACTATTATTTATTATTTTTAAAGCATGTAGATTAAGATAAATAACAATCATTAATACGATAAACAAACCTAATTTAGAGAATATGCTAGCATAATAGCACACAATTATATATTCACACTATATATAATTATCAATTTATAAACAAAAAACTGATTACTTTTTACAGATTTGTGATATCTTTACTTAATTTTTTAATAAATACTAGTAAATTATCTATAAAAAATCAAAGCTACTAATTTGATTATGCTATTCAAGATCAATAATTTATACTAAGCTATTATAACATAGAACAAACAAAGTACAAATGTAAAAAAACGTGAATAAAACCTAATTTCAATAAATAACCGTACTGTTTATACATACTAATATTTCCCTTGATTTTTTAAAAAAGAATAATTCAAACCTAAAGTCTCGCAAATATTTAGATATTTTTTTAATATTTATTAGTAGTATATTTAAAATTCAATAGATAAGTATTTTTTTTTATCAGTTCACAGTTAACATAAATTGAAAGCCTTTTAAAAGCAAAATTTAAGATTTCTTAACCTATATCAATAAAACTTTGTTAAAAATCAATAATCTTGTGTGAATAATTTTTTTAATTATTACTTTCTTTATATATATTGAAATAAATTCTCACAATAAAAAGAAAAATAAATGCTCATGTGCAGTAATTAAAAATGAAACAAAATATTTTTGCGATAAAAGAAAACGGAAATAAATTTACTAACTATAAATAGAAATAGATCACATGAACTCATATTAATTGAGTTTATAAAGAGATGGTATAATTGAAATATAACACTTTCATATAAAAAGTAAATAGTGTTAGGTAAATCAAAAAGTAAATAAAAATTTTATTTGTGAGAAAAAAAATCGAAATAAAAACAAAAATCGATGAAAACATTGAAATGGCGAAAATATTTTACGATTATAAAACTATGCTTGGAAGATAATTTTAAATAGGAGGACATGTTTTTATCAGGAGAATTTAACACTTATTATGAGAAAATAAATTCCTTTTGAAAACACGTATAGTAACTTAATTTTTTTTATAGTAAAAATTACCTTACATTATACTTATAATCAATACAATAGCTGTTTTAATTTTAGTTGAAACAATTTTTAATAGTATACTTTGTGGTATTTCAATATAAAAATAAATATTTTAAACATTTTAAAAAGTTTATATATTCTTCCAAAATTTTTATTTATCTGAATTTTCTTGAATTTATAATTTATTTTTTGGATTTAAAAGCCTCATCCTATACTTTCATATCGATTTTCGATTATTTCTTATTTCTTATTACTTAAAATCCTTAACCGCACAAAAATATACAATTTTTTATTTCGAGTACATTATTATGTCAATTTTTTATGTATTGCCTATATTCAACATATTTTTATCAATGGCTATAACTTGAGTATAAAATTTTTAGTTTACAATAATAATTAAATAAACAAAGATTTGTAAAAAAATTTATAATAGATAAGACTAAATTAATAGTCATCTAATTATTTATAAAGGCATTTTATTTAAAAAATTCTAAGGATTTAAACACAATTTTTTAAGCTAAATGGAAACATGTTAAAAAGCTGTCTACATATGAGATAATTAAACAATAATCAATCTTCAAAGTACAGTAAACTCTCTGATTTTTGCTAAAAGAAATTAGGCTTTTTTGAGTCAAATTCTTTCTAGCATTGCAATTTTTCAACTCTGAATTGTTATTTTTTTTATTTCATTTAGACATCAATTTTCCTACGAATAAAGTTTTACACTTGAAAAAGTATCTTATTAAAATATTTAGTTAGAGCCAATCATGGGTATTTATGTCCAATAGTCCGCTCCAAGAAATAATCATTTATCCTTTTCGCGTCCAACATTTTATAAAAAATTTTGTTATTTTTTGCTATACTAATTATATCAATAAGAGTTTGGAACATAGAAATAATTTATTTTAGTGGAATGCAGTTGAACATTCTTCAAAAAAAATACTATGCAACCTGTGAAAGGGTAAATAACCTGAAAAAAAACAATAAACTTAATAAAAAATAGTTTCCAACTTAGAAAGCTAATTTTGGCGTGCATTACAACCATTTTGGAAAAAAAAGTAGAAAATTCCAACCCAGAAAGATCATTTAATACAGACCAAGATTTTGGATCAAAATAGCCCTGTTTTACAAAATTTTCTTTCCTAAATTATCAAATATATTTATAAAAATCAATAATTTTACAAAAAAGGAACATGCGATAGCTGAAAGAAAGAAAAAAAAGATTGTTCAAAAACTAAATAAACAAAAGGATTCAATCTATGAGAATTTCTACCTCAGAGCATTACCAACTCAGAGAACTTAATTTAATAAAAAAAAAAAGTCATACGAAAATATATTTAAAAAGAATAAAGGTAAATTATAATTTACTACTAAATAAATCATTTTATAGCTAATTTCATACGGTGTTTTAAATTCCTATATTTTGAGAATAAAGCATTAAATCCAGAAATAATTATCTATAATTACAATTCGAATAATTTCGGTAGAAAAAATAAATAGGGAAAGGAATATATCTAAATTCAGCCATATAAAAATTTAAGATAACTTTTTTTTGATAAATAAATTTTTCACATTCAATCAAGATATATTAAATACTTAAAATAAATCAAACTTGAATTAAAAACAACATAGATGTACCAAAATCGAAAGTTATGTTATTAAACTAGTTGATAAATTCAACTGGACGAAATTTATTCTAAAAAAGGTTTATAAACGAATTAAAACAAAGTCTTTGATAAAATTTAAATTAAATAATCAAAATTTCTTCAATACACATGGATTATAAAGCGAATTAATAAAATATACTTATTATAAAAACGTAATAAAATAATATAGTGGTAAAATATAATATAGCTAAAACCATGAAACTATAAATTGGTAGTTTTGAAAAAAATATCCAAACTGATCAGTTTGGATAACAATAGAAAAAAAATTTTATGGCTAAATATTTAATAAATGATATTATAAAAAATCCTGCAAACTAGGAACAGAAATTAATTAAAAATAAATGTGATAGGCCAATTTATAAAATATATAATATGAATAGGTTTAAAAAAATTTATGTAACTGAATTATATTCAATCTTAATAATCATATTTATTTAGTTATATTTTGTAGTAAAAAAATAATAAAATCGGCAAAAAAAAAGTAAAAAACTGTTAATACTAGGATAAAATATTTTTTTTTGCATAAAAAAGAATGTTTATAGATCATTAAATACTAAAAATATTTATATATAGCAAACAATTATATTTAAATTTAAGATAACTAAAACTAAGAACTTAATAAAGAATAAAAATTAGAAAATACACTAGTGTAATTAATCAAATAATAAATATCAAGAAATAATAAAAAATGATATATAGTTATAATTGAGTCATAAATAAATGTATGGTTGGTATATAAATAATATAAAAAATTTTTTAAGCACACCATAATAGAAATAAAATAATATAAACTTGCTGTTAAAACTATAGGAAAACATCGAATTGTGAAATACGAAATTTATAGAATAGAAAAATTACACCATTTATATATTAATTAACCCTTTCGAGGCAAACTCGATTTCAAAAAATCAATAAATTGATTCGTTTTAAATTTATATTATTAATAATTTGATAAACCTAAATAACTCGGAATTAAATTACTTTTAATGAATCAAATTTGCATAATATGGTATTTCAAAAAAGGGTAAAACATATACCAATCATGCCTCTAAAAAAAAAACATGGAATATGTGAAATAAACCAAGGCAAAAAAAACTAGGAGAGTGTTTTCATGGCTTATATTGGCAGGTGGGAAATAATGAATAAATAAAGCGTGAAACAATAAAAAGTGATCCAGCCAGGACTCGAACCTGGAATCTCTTGATTCGTAGTCAAGCGCCTTGTCCATTGGGCCACAGGACCAAAGTATTGGAGAACCAGGGTATCGATCCCTGTGCCTCACACATGCTAAGCGTGCGCTCTACCATTTGAGCTAGATCCCCAAATTTATTGATTAGAGTGGGATTTGAACCCACGCCCCCGAAGAGACCGCGGCCTTAACGCGGCGCCTTAGACCAACTCGGCCATCTAACCAATTAAACCTAGCGCGAGGGTCGAACTCGCAACCTTCTGATTAGAAGTCAGATGCGCTATCCAATTGCGCCAGCCAGGCTTTGCCTTCTACCAGAATCGAACTGGTGACCTTCTGCTTACTAGGCAGACGCTCTGCCATCTGAGCCAAGAAGGCGCATTTTTTTCCAAAAAATTAGCATCATCTTAAAAAATCTCCCACTACTACACTATAACGCGGCGATACCACATCTCAAACCCCAAAAATTTAACCTCGGTTATTATTTTTTACATTACATATTCAAGTAAAGTTGACGATGTTATCATGCTATTACTCCGGTGTGA